>JANCMA020143845.1:0-14211 GCA_024336925.2 Zoanthus solanderi
CGTCTGCTGGGAGCTAACCTGCGATGGATTAGTGTCCCGTCCAGGGAGAGTCAAAGACTCTCATCCGCTTAACACTAGAGAAACTGGAGATAAGCGCCGGCTCCATGGGTCACTTGGCTCGTAAAGGATTTAGCTATTTAGCTTAGCATAGCATAGCCAACAAACAGGTGCAGATTCCCACAGATGATTGAAAGTAAGAGTGAATGCGCTTAAATGATAATTATTAGTATAGAAAGCACATGCGTACCAGTAGCAAAGTTGAAGCCTTAGCGGGCATTACCCCTTAAATCTACCTTAAATATTAGTGAGTCGAATGTTGGTACTTTATCCATGAACAGCTGTTTCGGTGTAGTAGAACGTCAGGAATTACCCCTGATGAACTAGCTGCCTTGGATAGATCCGACTGCTTTGGCCTTTATTACGCCTCATTAGCATAATTCAGGCAACAGACAAACTTAGGTTTCCATTGAAAACAATAGTGAAAGCATAATGTTTGTGAGATGTGGCTTAAACGATAATCACAAGTATAGATAGCACATGTTTACTAGAAGCTAACTTAGAGCCACTGACTAAAGTCAGTGCGCAGTAAAGTCAGGTTGTTGGAAGGTGTAACACTTTAAATCCATCCTAACAGAACTAATAATATTTAGGGGCATAAAAAATCCTCAAATCTGGAACTGATAAATTTACCCCGCACCCTGATAACAAAGGAAAATGATTAAATCATTAACACCGAGCAATGTGGCAAGCTCACCGATAACGAAGATAACTCTGGCATTTAGAAGGCCCTTCCCACCAGTTTTTGCAAGACTCTGGTCTCCAAGTGGGACAAATTCCTCTGCAATGATTGGTTCTTCATTCGCAGGAAAACAGTTGCTGTAAAGATTATCATCAACTTTCTTCTTCTTTTTCTTGTGACGTGTTATAGGTTTACCGCTGACCACAGTTTCGAGATCTTCCACTGCGTCAGCAAACTCGTCAGAAGATTCTGGGAGTTCTAATCGACCTTTAGATTAAAAAAAGAAATTTATTATGACGAACAATTGTAAGACTTATTAGTACCTCTATTAACGACAATAAAACATAAAATAACTTTAGTTAACATATTGAAATAAATAGAAAAAGAAAGTTTTGAGGTTAGCTCTCTCCACGTAAAATTCTTCTCATAAACAGGCAGGAAATTTAGTGGAATATTGCAAGTTCTGCATTCTGATTGGCTAATCTATCACAGGTCAATAATATCAGTAATATCACACAACTATTGGGATATTGCTAATCCTTCACTCTGATAGGCTACTCTACTAGATGTTAATTATCAATAGTATCACTCTACTAGTGGAATATTGCAAAACCTGTATTCTGACTGGCTGATCTTTCGGGAATCTTTTTCTATAACAAAAATATCTTTAATAAGTAGTTATCAACTTCGTTAATACCATTTTGTTTGATTAGTCGAGTGATACTAATGCAATTAGACCTATCGGCCTCAAGTATTCGTTCGGCTTTAAACCACAGTTAATGACGCGGAAACCATTCTTCCTTGAGGTGTATTTGTTAAATGTGTGTGTAAATATTAATATGGTTTTCAAGCAGTTGTAAACGTCTATGATAAAGTAAAAAAATCAAACAGTGCTGGTTTAGAATGTGGTTAATACTTTTATAATAAACAATTTCTTCAAAAACTCAGAAGTTGTACTAGGGTAAATGTTTAGAAGAGTATTCAAAAATGCAGTTGTTAAAGTTCTGTTATAGATTAACGTATGAGGATTTTAGTACTATAACCCCTTTCAAAAAACTTGAAGAAGAAGAAGAAGAAGAAGAAGAAGAAGAAGAAGAAGAAGATTAAATCTGGAAAGTATTGAGAGATGTGTTCAGAACAGGAGACTCCGCTGGTTTGGTCACATTGAGAGAATTGACAAGAGTTTCTGGTTGAGGTGTCAGGTTTAGTTGGTAGAGGAAGGCCAAAGAAAACATGGGAAGAAGTGATAAAGATGGATTTGAGAGAAAGAAGAGTTACTAAAGACCTGGCTAGAGATAAGTTAGCTTGGAAGTCAATTTTCTGAAAACCGTCCAACGCATGCCAGCATGTAAAATGGATGTAAAACCAAATGATGATGATGATCGCCATTGCATAGCAAACAATTAGCGTTAGGTTCCCATAGAAAAATAAACACATTAACTAGAACTGTATACTGCAGAAACATGTCAATTATGCAAAATAATACATAATAAAAAGTATCAATCTTAAGGTTGTAATGTTTTATCCTTTGATAACTTTCTTTTTTTCACTTTTTTTATTTTTCATGAGCTGTTCAGTATTTCCCTTGTACTGATTTCTTGTAGTGACTTCCCATTTCTTCCTTGCTCAACACATTTGTTGCTGGACGACATATCTTTTACAAATCATGGAACAATCTGGAATGTTACTTTTTACTTGATGGAAAGCCTTCTCATTATCTGTGAAAAGGAGAACAATCTAATTAGAATTTATTATCTCACTTTAATACAATATTTATGGAATAAAAAAATAGAAATAGAATATGTTGACATATATCAAAGTACCCTTATTGGGCGAGAGGATATCACATGCACATGAACAAGTTTCACTGTTTCCTGGCCAACTACACGCTCAATGGGGAACAATATGTTATGGACCAGTCATAACATAACCGAAAGTGAATTGAGCTTTTTTACGAAAAATATATACAGATAAAGTTTATCATTGTAATTCAGAGTGATTTCAAAGGTTCATAAAACACAAGTTTGGATAATAAAATATTTCTTTAAAAGCTACTTTTTGTTGTTCTTTAACAGTTGGCATATACCAAAATGCTTACTGACCTTAACCTCAAGAAAGCAGTATGTTTTATGGATCCTCGACGGCCATGTTTTCATTCACTCCGCCTCAGGGAAACACTGGCAGTCTCAGGACCACAAAACATACTGTTTCTCTCCGTCTCTGTCAGTGTTATTTAAAGCAAGGTGTTACAATTACAAATGTATTAAAATTACAGGGTTTGCATACCTTTAGAATTTCAAGCATTTAATGTGCCAAGTCCTTAAGACTTAAATCATAAATGTTTACAAAATTGTTTTAATCCAATGCTTAAAACCATCACTAAGTACATATACAAGAAAGATAACCAAAGAGAATAATAAATCTTTTTTTTTTTGGATTCTTCGGGGATCTGAAAAAAAATGTAAGGGCTTACCCAGAGACATTGTTATTAAAACATTTTTCATATTATTTTTTATCAAACCTACTTCTTCATACACTGTCCAAGCCATTGCAGCCATCAATGTTCTCCTGAGGGTGCGAGGAACAACACCCCTGAACATTCCCATTATGCCATCATTCTGAAATTAAAACAAATAATTTATCAATTGGCTCTGGAATAGCAAAATATGCATTTGCTTTGTTTTTGTATATTTCAATGCTGCCATACTTTGAGTCAAAGTCAATTTTGGCATTCTTTTGTATAACAGTCTCATACTGTCTGGTTTATTTTAAACTTCACTACTCTCCCTTAAAAGCTGAGTACTAACACATTCTCCCTCCCCTCTCTGACACAGGCAGTTTGAGCACCTACCCACTGGTAGTGACAAACATGTTTTTGATGTTTGCTTTTGAGGCAAATTAAAAAAAAAAAACTCAATTTGGAAAGTTTATTTATGAAAATGAAAATAGAAATAGAAAAAAGCAATTTGGAGCATATTTTGTTTTTAGATTTTAAACTGAAAAATAAAATTTATGAATTTGGTGCAATTTTCCTTTTCAGTTAAATTTAAAATTAAAATGACATTTGATACAAAGATTACTTTATTCATCAGCTAATGAAACTGAATACTTTTGAATTCATGTTTGAATGTACTTCAAATTACCTTCACAATGGAGATAACAGCATCTGTATTCCCACTGTACAACATAGGATAAAGCTGTACTTTTGTTTTAACTACATCTGCAGGCTGGGTGACAACTGATGATAAACATCCTCCAACTACACCACACATGAAGGTCTGACTGGGTGTTAACTGCTCCTCTCCAAGTCCTAAGGAAAACAAAAGATACATTACAATAGCAGATTACATAGCATAAATGATCCAAAAGTATCTTAAATCTGTATCAATAGTAAAAAGTTACCAGGACAAAAACACGTGTTACATCTTTTTCAGTAAGCAGAAACTTTCATGGTCAATGACACATTCTGAGAACCCTAACTTTTTAAAGATTTCATTTCAATGGCAAAAAAACTTTCATAGTTATTTTGAAGATAAAATAATTAACCAAACAAGATTCTATTTAAGTACTCTAAACATCATAACACTACAGTAAAAAAATAGTTCATATTCACAAAGCCCCAGTAAAACAGTCCTGAACTTTTTCACCCGACATTTATTAGGTCAAATGTTGGGAGTGTTTGAAATGGCCATCCAACAACATTAGGATCATATTTTTTGTGTTGGGTCAATGTCAGGTGAAATTTGATGCTAAGCAAGCATTGTCCCAACATCAACCCAACACTGTTTTCACTTTGTCAGGTTCTGGGTGAGCATGCAAGTTGACTGATTTATTTCCCAGACCTTGCGACACAATGGGTGGATGTTGGGTGGATGTTGGGTGAAATGTTTCAAAACCATTTGATTGGGGCTTAAAAGTGTAGATTTAAATTATGATTAAATCTAAAAATAAAAATGATTTACAAGGGACAATTTTTAATGCAACTACATGCCAAACACACAATTGTTTTCATTATATTTGTCTAGAGCGAGGTTCTTACACACAAATCAATATGGCAGACAACAAGAAAATATTGTGTGGTTACTGCTTGTTTTGGACTCTTTTAGATGAAAGGAAAAAGAAGGAAAGCAAAAGAAATGTATGGACAAAGGCATGGCTCAAACACAGAGAAAGAAGAAGGGTCTATCATCTCCCCATGCACGAACTGGAGTTGGATGAAGCAGCACCTTGCCTGTTGTCAAAACCTTGTCAGTATGCCTGTTTCAGACCACTTTAATTTGAGGACAATGTTGAGCTAAAATTTGGTATGTGGGTGTTACACAGAACTAATTACAGCAAACTTTGCACAACATTGCTGTGAGTTTTTGAACACCATCTAAAAGCTTGCAACTTTAAACTGCAACAAAATTTACACTAAAATCCTAATCCACGCCATGTTACACAACACCAATTCTTCGCACAAATGTTGCACTAAAAATTGTTACCTCGTGTATCATCACTTAAAAGCTTTTACTTTGTGTAGAGGAGACAAAATTTATTTAAACCAATAAATGAAGTAAAATTTACACCAAACCTACTAAATTAACTACAAGCCCTGATTGATTCCAAGTCCTCTACACAAAGAAGGAGAAAAAAATACACTTACCATTTCTAACAAGTTTTTTCGTCTCTGTGAAAAACATCAGGTATAGTCCAGAGAATGGTGCATCTCGCACAATGGTTGCTGCCAGGCCACTGTACAACCCTTTGCTTCCTTCAGTTTTCCAGATGGAGCCCAAAGCTTGCAAGACACTGCGATACTGAAACTGACCACTCTGAAAACAAAAACAGAACCATTTCAGTATCTAATAGTTTTATTATCTGACATTGCTTGAGGTAACCAGTTTTATAACTTTCAGAATATAGAAAGGAGATTTATTTTTTCTCATTCAAGATAAAATTATAAATGACAATTACCTCGAATCTTGTCTTTACAACTGTTACTGGCAGGGTTGCAATGCCAGAGAATGTCCTCGCAGTTGCACCTAGCAAGATTGCTTGCCAAGCCTTTGCTTCTTCACTGAAATTCATAAAAATAAGTGTTAAAAATTATATTATGTGCTATGTAAAAGCAACAAGAACATCACTACCCTGGTTATGCAAACATTTTACTATCTGAAACACATAAACACATTCAAACATGGTTACTACACCAATGGATTTTGTTCGATTTTGCTGTGATGGAGTGCTTTAGTTTAATGTGACTAACAAGAGTAGACCAGGTAAGAATAATATTTAGGCTGTGTTAGTACAGATTATTACTTACTACAAAAACTCACCTAAGCAGGTTCTTCTTCAAAAAGTGCAAAGAACAAAAGTACATCCCAACTCCTGGTACAGTTCTTGAAAGGGACTGGAAGAATTAATGTGTTTTTTAATATTATGCACTATAGACTTAAATGAACTAAATGAAATTTAACCAGTCAAATGTACAAATGCTAAAAAAGTAAACTATACACAAGAAAAGAAAACGTGGAAGAAAAAGTTTCAATCAGAAATTTTTGGTCAAGATTACTATCTTCAAGTTTGTTTACCTCATTGATTCAGTGTTTTATTTAAGAGTTAAAATGCAAATTTATCACTATACACACAAGTGGAGAAGGAGAGCAAGAGTGTTGGCCTAATCTTTGATTACTACTAGTTTAAGAGTTAAAATGTAAATTTATCAATATAGACACAAGTGGAGAAGGAGAGCAAGAGTGTTGGTTTGGAGAAGGAAGACGCCATGAATCGAGTGAGATGGAGTCTGAGTGGGAGTTGGAGAGACTGCCGTTAGAGTGGGGTAAATCTGGCCACCCACGTTTAAGGGAATAAACCCAAATCAAAATTGGATTGATGATTGACCATAGTCCACTGAGTTCACCCCAGAGTTATTTGCAGGCCCCAACTACTCCATCCAACAAGCTCCTAACAAAAGCCCCATGTCATCAACAAGAGTGATGAAACTTGCAAATTCCCTGTGTACATGAGACTGAAAAAACTGCCAGCTACCATATCCCCACCAAAGCCCCACATATCCCAGGGTGGGAATGGAGTCTGGGTTTACACTCTTGTTTTTTTTATTATTATAAGAACCTTTTTTATAAGAACATGAGGCTGAAAATCGCCAAAATTTTAAGAACATGTTAAGAACATGCCGAGGCTGAGAAAAGGTGAAGAACATTTGTTTATTATGATAACCTAATGCAAATAATTCATACAATGTTTCCAAAAGGTCTTGATAGTAGCAAAAAAGATATTACTCAAATAAATGCAACAACGTTTTTAAAAGTCATGTTTCGGCATGCTTATGCCATCATCAGTTTATTAGAATGAATGAGATAATTACAATACATGAGTTATAAGCTAGTTAATGAATAAATTATGTCTTTTAAAAACGTTGTTGCATTTATTCGAGTCATACAGTGTTGTTAAAAAATTTGCTTTTCGGAGGGCTTCTTGACTGAAGTTCACAGATAACAACTTTACATGTACAAATCAATGTATACACAAATGTACCACATACAGTACATGTATTTATATTTATATTGTCTAAAATCAGTAAAGATACTTTAAGAACATGTTTAAAAACATATATCCCGAAAACATTTAAGAACGTTCAGCCTCAGTCGAAAAATTCGACGTTCTTATAAAAAAACCGAGTGTACTTTGATTTTCTTCAATTTCCAGGAAGGTACATGGAATATTGTTTACAAATAGACCTTTCTTGCACAACTTACCGGAACTAATCCTCGCCACAGTCCTCTCAGATGGTTGGTTCTCACAACTGTTGTAAATGTATTATACATTCCTCCAAATTTAAGCCTAAAACCGGAGAGAAACAAGAAATCAGAATGATACTTTGCCATAAATAGTTTCTCTCCTAGAATGATGAATTAATAAACATAGCTTGTAAGATACGGAGAGAAAACTGTAATAAGGAACAGATAAAATATTACCAATGTTCTTTCAAGGTTCAAGTCTGTGTAAATTTGAAAAATTGGGGCCATTAATTTAATTATTTACGAAGTTTCAAACAAAATTTCGCGTTACAGGTTCATTAAATTTTTATCGCGATAACTTGGGCTGAATTAAGTCCAACGATCAGAGTATAAGAACGCCTTTAACAAAAACATGAAAGGACATTGAACTTACCCTTGTTTAGGGGACGAAGCATTGTATTGCGACTGCAATCGCGTTTTTACCAAATCCAGTGGTTGAAATAGAATGGTGGAGCAAGTTCCACTAAACGCTCCCGCAACAAAGGCGTTTACTGATGACTAAAAATTTACGAAAAACTCGTGTTACTAACGTTAAAAAATAATTCATCCAACTATTAGCTAAGAATTTCAAATTTAACAATATTCTTCATGTCTAACAAAACCGAGCAATGGCCAAACACAAACAACACTATTATAAACGTTTGTGTTTCAGCTGCCGCGCTTACCTTCAACTTTCGTTCTTGATTCCCAGATCTAGAAGGGAACTGTATTTTCTGTGCTGCCATGTCTTACTCTCAGTTGTTCTTAATACTCTTTGGGCTGATCGACGCCGCGCTGATGACAAATGTGGATCTTTCTGATAAAAATTTTGCCTGCGTTAGAGGCACGCAACAACAAATGACCGCCCTCTTCTTCAAAAGAGGACGGCTCTTTCAAACCCCGAATGTGTCGAGTCTTAGAATGGAGAAACCACTCTCCTTCCCAAATAAACAAGTTGTAAACGCAACCAGCATTATTTTTTCGACGGCTTTTAGCACTCCCTTGGCGGGACACGATCTGTAGATTCGACAAGACTTGGTCGGCAAAGACAAAGTTGAAACCGGCAAACGAAAAGAGAAAATTTCCTTCACGTTTACCGACAAATAAGCGAAATTTGTAAGGGCGTATTATTCCTTTTTTTTTTTTAACAGAGAAAAAATCTGCCAAAACTTCTCCTTCGATAACGTTTTGAGAAATACGCGAAAAACGAGATTTCGTGGCATTTTGTACCCCGAAACTTGGTAGAAACATGGAAAACGAGTTTTTCGCTAAATGAGATCATTTCCTACGCTGTAATTGGCTAATCGTACTTCATCTAATCTCTGATTGGCCAGTTTATGAAAGTGACTATTCTGGTTGGTATCTTGCCAGCTCACGCGTTTGTCTTCTACAGAACGCGTGACACAGGTTGTTTTTATTGGTTTGCTTCCTAATATGGATATAGATAGTTAATAAACTATTGACTTCCTACACATTTTGATTGGATATCGTAAACAGCACCTTGGCAATCTGAATGAAATGAACCACGAAGTTGTCGCTTGCTCGAAATACATACTTTTACACCGGCCTAGATTGTATTTTTAAAAACAGTCAAAAATTATCCTACTAAGTCCGATAACGAAAACCTTCCGTAAGAAGAGAAAAAAATTACAAAAGGACTTTAATTGAAAATTTTTGTCACAATGGAGAAACGTGATAACACGTCAAGAAAACGTCAGAAAGACACCATTTTATTTTTAAATTTTTTCGTCGGGTATATACTGCAAGAACTATACTTATGGCTCTCAAAGTGGATTGGAAAAAGAAATGAGGGCAGAAACGTAAAAGCGGACGCGGTGATGAGTGGTTAAATAAGTTTATTCCAACTTTTATTAAAGCGGTCGCGGAGGCGACACACGTTTTTTTTATAAGGACAACTTTTAATATAAGAACAATGACTGAATGAGGCTCAGATGATATTGACCGAACATTAAGAACAATTTAAGAATAAACTCAGGCTGAGGCTGAAAAAAAAGTTAAAATGTTTCTGGATGAATGAAAACTTTACTAAATCTTGTAAAATTGTTGGTCTACAAAAAAAAATTGACCTCTGCAACATGTGGTCGAACACTGCGAGAGAGGAAAAAATGCATAATGCGATTAATGGTCAGTTATCTTGGATAAATGTACAGGGATCTCCTCAAAATACAGATGATCAGCATTGTTTTTCAATGCCTTGTCTTTTTGTTTTGATTTCTCATTTCAGACCGCTCACAGAAATAAGAACAAAATTAAGAACAAATTGAGTCTGAAGCAGCCAAAAAAGTAAGAGCAATGAGCCTCGGCAAAATTTACTGCCTATACTAATACTGGTTCTTATAAAAAAGCGTGTAATTCATTTCCAGTTATAAACGATCAGCTGCAAGCCAACCTTGCTTTCATTTAGGTTTACAATAATTTTCTGAACTTTCCGTACGTTGTGTTAGAAGTAAACAAATGATAGTGTTTCATTTGAACTTTGTACTATTTAGCGGTATTTATCAAAACATTTGAAATGGATCTGCTTCACGTCGCGTGAGTCGATATCGTTGAATTAAGTTTGAGAGAAGCACACGTGAACGTAAGTGTGAGCTCTTGTTGAAAAAATCTGGGATGGCATTTCCAGTAAAAAAGCAGCTTAGCAAGTCTAGAGAGCTTTCTTTACTGCATGCTGGAATCGTGGACAAAGAACTTAACTCTATTCTAGTCTAGTCTAGGTGTTATGAATGTTTTAATCAAAACTTTAAAATGCAACGACTCAAAGTTATGTAACCTTTTTAATACTAACATATGGCGTAGTGCGAAGAGAACCAAAGTTTCACTCGTTAAGTTCGTTATCGGACTTTGAAAAATAGAATAAGTAAATGGTTTGAGCACGATGAGAAGTGCGAACACGATAAAAAAGCTTCAATACGCAATAATTGTGGAACTTTAGCCAGAGCCTCATTAAAATTTATATGAAACGTCTCTTTATAAAATGGTTCATTAATTTTATTATACAGTTTTTTTGCTGTTTCATTCATTGCAGAGGTTGTGGCTTTAATAATATCCTGTTTTTTAAGTTCGTGAGTTGCAGCTTGCATCAAATTTGTCTTCTTTAGAAAGTTGTATTTTATAGTATAGGGAGTAGTTCTTGATATGAAAGATGCTATAGTTGGCAAGCCCTGCAATTGCTCACCGAGTGAACTGCTCTCTGTGCGGCAGAAAATTTCAGCAAAGCTTGACTTAAAAAATGTTTTAAATAATTAATTTTCTTTGTCTGCTGGTTTCTTGAAGTCCTTTTTGAACGAACTGTTCAAAACAACCGATTTTAAATCGAAGCTGATGATCGCCAGCAAGTTCCCCCCTCCCCTTCAAATAACGCTCCGGCGTCCCTGTTTAACACATCTTAAACTTTTTAGGGAGATAAGAAACAATTCTCCTTTGAGATGAATAGTCTAAATCACTCGTTTCTTTCCACTAGAACATATATCAAAAACTTTTTAAAGTTGATTTAACACGTATCAAAAATAAATGTGTTTGATATACTGCTCTGTATATTTTAACTAGCACTGCCAATGAAGTTTTTTTTTTACAAAAAAAAATCTGCAAATATCTTTAACTAGTCAAATCCAAGATGTGGTCACGTTCGAGTATGTAAGTTAAAATGATTAGTTAGTGTCCATTCAAGCAGATAAGCTGATATAATAAATAGAGTGCACGTACAAAATTTAAACTGGTGTATCTTCATTGTTTAACATAATTCTCTAGTCGTGCGCATGTTTCCTTTTCTTATGCTTCGTCACTCGATTTTGTTTATTTGTATTTGTTTTTAACTTTTTTTACAAAAAGCATTCGTACAATTCTTTCGTTTAATGTCTAAACTTTAAATTCCGTTTTCTTTATTTATAGCAAGATTGTTAGTTTTAATAACGGTTTCGTCAACAAGTTTATTTGTTTCTTTGACAAAACGGTAGACCGTATTTTCTCTTCTACTCTTCATTAACTTAGGGTATCAGTTAATTTGACAAAAATATTACATTTTTAACAGATAACCAATTCCATAAACAACGACAATCCGACCTAGAGTTCAAGAATGGCTTTTTGGCTAATTTTGCCAATAGTCCTATAGTCTCAGATGCACGTGATTAAAAACTTTTAAAAGTTTGAAACAAGAAGGCTTTAACGCATCTCTCACAGATCTTGCACATCATGATACAAGCCCTTTTTCAAAAAAATAAATAAGCCAATACCAAAACCGCCTCAAAATTACCACTTTCCCAAAAACAAAATTGGTAAGCAGCGATTAACAGTTTATAAGTCTTATAATGCAATTAGTAAGTACTTAATGCGGTGAATATTACGTAGGCAGTCCCATTAGACGAGTCCAGCACACTTATATTAAATATTGACTTCCCGTAAGTACTCAAACATCTTAAAATAGGAACAAGGATCGAAGAAAATATCACCAGTGTCTCTATGATAGACATCACAAGCGACCCTTTTAACTTTTAAAAAAATATATAAATATACAAATATAAAATACATTTTTACAAAATGTATTTTATATTTTATATATTTGAGACCGGAGGTTTTCTCAGGTCCGAAATGCCGTTTCTTTTAAAACATGGTTTGGCAATGTAAATTCCGACACGATCGTTTTGTCAATCCGTGGTTTAATAGTCAATGAAAGGATATTTATTTTTTTGAATCGGTTTTAAGTTTCAGCCGGGCTTGGGTGGACGATTGATGCTTACACTAGCTGTTCAGTTTTTCGCTTTTTGCTTGCTTGCTACACTGCGCTGACGGGTCCCCACTGACGGGTCCCCGCTGTCCGCGGTTGCATTTACTGTCTTTTCCCGAACTCCTATTCATATTGGTTCAACACTGACAATTTGATTTTACCGAAAGAACGTAATAATAGCAAGTATATCCATGATTAATTTAACAAAAATGACGACACTTTTGAGCTTACAAGTTTTCATCAGTTACAACTGCCATCATCAGAGTAATACAAGACTGAGTGGATACAAAATTTGTAGTGAAGAGTAATTTACAGAAATACTATTAAAAAAGCTTACATAAATACAAATAACAAATCATAACAAAGCTTCAGGTTGTAATGTTTAACCTGTACGTTGATTTAAAGAAGGCTTACACCAATTAATATGCATGGCTCCTTTATCTTGAGGCTGAATTTAGTGTTGGCACAGTCAATCATAGAAAAGCATTCACTAGAGCATGCATCACTGCTTTCTTTAAATCATCTGATCAAACATACCAACCCTTAACCTGAAGCTTTGTTATTAATATTTATGTATAAAATTACTCTTCACTACAAAGTTTATTTCCACTCAGTTTTTAAGCTCAAAAGGGTTGTCATTTTTGTTAAATCAATTTGATTTTCATGTAAGTTTTGTAACGGTATCAGCCACTCATTTTATTCTTTTTATAGCTTTAAGGCTTTTACTTTTAGAATCTCTCGATATTAGGAAGCTGAGCTCTACAACCAATACCGAGAGGAAGCCAATAGAATTGAACAACTTTTTATTTTAATTTTTATTGTTATCCGTTTGCTACCGTTCTAGCTTGTTCGCCTTTTGTATTCAGTGTGTACTCTTTCTTGTTCTTGTATACTTCAACATTTTAACCACTTAAAACAAAATTCTCACCTTTTATATCTAGTTTTGTTTTTTAAAAGCTTCAAGTTTTTCAATTTTTCTCTTTATAAGACATTGTCAATGTTGGGTTTGCAAGAAATTTCATTTACAATATCCGAGGAAAGTTGACCACATTAAAGACTGATTTTAACCACAATTACGATCGAACCGGTAGCCCGAAAATTCTCCCAACCATTCGAATTTAAGCTGCTGTGTTTTGCTGGACGTTTTTTCCGTATTGTCGTAGATTATTACGTCCGTCCGGTGCTGAAAAAACAGTGTGCGCAAGTACGAGTGCTAAATATAGAATAGATGAGGCAGGCATATGATTTTGAAGTTTCGTTAACAATTTGCGATTAAAACGTTCTTTTCTGAAATTACATCAAGATCATACAGTCAGAAAATCTTATAAAAATTCGATTTTACACATTCTTTTGTTTGTCCGCTCGAGTCTCACGGGGGCTGAAAATTATTGTGAGGTTACACACGCTACGCCCACAGCTAATAATGGTTAAGAAATGACTTAAGCGTTTTTAACACAAGGCCATAATGAAATACAGGATGATGGGTTAGTGTTGTCCGCACGTCACGAAACAATCAGAAATTCAAATAGATTTATTTCGACTTTCAACAAATTTTCTAGTCTTTTCACATAGTTGTTTCTATGATCATAATTACCGTATTAGAAATTCTTGTGCAGTTGTGCGACACGACGATATGGAATAGAATACTTCAAAGGCTAATTAACCACTGGGTTGCCTGTGGCAAACTAGCTGTACCTAGGCCTTGGCGGATTGTGCTAGCATAATTTTTGGCATAATTGGAGCAAAAAAGCATAGTTTCCTAAACGAGCACTGCCACGGCATAATTAGCAAATTTTAGCACTTTTTGGAGCATAAATTTATAAAATTTCGGGAAGATGGTGTATTTTCTATAGAAATAAATTAAATTTAGGTAGTATGTTCTTGCAATGCGTGTTGTAGCTACGCTAATAGTAGTATTGACTTTGTTCTGACATGCTTAGTTACTAGGCCTT
>JANCMA020143951.1:0-14208 GCA_024336925.2 Zoanthus solanderi
CCACTTACCCTTGTCTCTATGTCTCTGTTTGTGTTCTTGATGATAACGTTTCGGCAGTCCTGCCCTCTTCAGATCATCTGAGACATAGAGACAAGGGTAAGTGGAAAGAAGCAAAGTAAAGGATATAATTTAGTTGCGTACAAGTTTTTACACCTTTAAGAAGTGTTGATGGACTCAACAGCTGCTCTCACCAGCAGTAGTTTCATAGTTCGTCTGCGTTGCATCGGTATCGAAAGACATCGTACTATAATACTTTGGCTGCATTATGTTGTTGAAAGTTGGGTAACGCCGTTGTGATAATTATTTAAAATAAGCATATGTTTTGTTTATATTTGTGGTTTTGCTACAGAGAAACTCCAGATGGAGCAAACTATGTTTGCCCATCAGTTAAGGTAGCTGTGGAGATGTTATCAGAGCTCCCATTGGCTGAAACTATTGAACAAATCTTTGTTGTTGGAGGATCAGGAGTTTACAAGGTAATCCACTTAATACACAAAGGAGCTTAGCATATCAAATTTATTTTTACTGATCGTTGCTTTTTAGAATTTTTAACGGGACAGTTACTGCCTACTATTGAGTATTCTAGTGACAATTATTCCATATTCATAAGCTTTGTGTTCATCTTCATAGAGTTTTTAGCATTGTTTTCAAAAACTGAAGTTATTGAAGTAAAGGCATCAAAATATTTCAAGAAAGCTTCCGCTATTTTTAAATGTAAAGAAAGAACTAATCGTTTTGACGTGTCGAAATACTTCAAGGCACTTGCCTGAATCGAAGCAATGCCCTTTCTTTTTTGTTCATATTCTCCAAACTCATAAATAATTTAGACATAATTTTTGTTAGGTAGCACTTAAATATCGTATTTGTGAAAAAGTTTGTGTTTCTTGTTTCTGATAAAGATCATTGTGTTTGATATTAATGTAGAAATTTGCTTTTTTGGTCAACATTTGAAATTAGTATTTGTGATAGAGTATGTGTGAGTCGTGTGATGGACTTGGCCCAGGCACAGGCTCTCTAAACTTATGCAGGACGTGTTTCATGATAATTGTAGACATCAGTTTTTGTTTCTAGGAAGCAATTGAATCTCGTATTTGTGAAAGAGTTTATCTTACTCATGTAATGGATGTATTTGATGCCGACGTGTACTTTCCAGAGTTTGATGAAAATGTTTACAAATTAAAAAGGTAAGAGTTTCCGTCTGAGCCATTGTGTTTTGTTTTTTTATTTTTGTTTTTAAGTATGTGTTTTCATCACGTTTTTTTCTTTTTCTTTGCTATCATTTAAAATTTGTTTCTTCGTTGTCTCTTTCTACCATCTTTGTTTGTTTGAAATATTAGCTCATGGCATCTAGGATACACGGTCTCCTTTAGGCTAGGCCCTTTTAAGTCCCCAATAAAGAGTTGAGAAACTGAGCTTAGGGTCATTCTAAATTTCTATTGTCTTTTTGCTTGTCTCATTACACTATACTTCTTTGTTTTCTTATGCCATCGTGTTTTTTATTCTCTTTTCATACCATGTTCTTCGTTGTCTCTTCCCATTCTATATCTTTGTTCTCTAATCACACCATGTTCTTTGTTGTCTCTTCCCATTGTACATCTTTGTTCCATGTTCACACACCATGTTCTTCGTTGTGTCTTCATATTGTACATCTTTGTTCCCTATTCACACACCATGTTCTTCATTGTCTCTTCCCATTGTATATCTTTGTTTCTTATTCACACCATGTTCTTCGTTGTCTCTTCCTATGTACATCTTTGTTCCCTATTGACACCATGTCTTTCGTTGTCTCTTCCTATGTACATCTTTGCTCCCTATTCACACCATGTCTTTCGTTGTCTCTTCCCATCCTGTTTCTTCATTCTCTATGCACACCATCTTTTTTTGTTATCATTTCTCATCGTATTCATCATTATCTTTCATTATTTTTCTTCGTTATTGTATTTTATTTTCCTTTCCCTTTTAGTGCTTTTCCTTTTGATTGCGTTATTTTGGTATGCTTGTTTTTCAATAGAATGTCCTCTGGAGACCCGTCTGCGCCACCACAAGGTGTATTTAACGACAATGGCATCAAGTTTAAATTTTGTGTGTATGAAAAAAATTCTTAACGCCGTCTTCGATATCCAACTGAATATAGACAAGCTTTGAGTTGAGCTAGTTGGAAAGGCTTGTAATAAGCCCAGTACTTCTCTTCCATGAGTTTTGCCGATCAATACATTTCAGTTGTAAAACATTTTTAGAATAAGTGTAGCTAATATGTGTGGAAAGAAAATATCCTAACTTATCCGTAATTGTTTTTACTTTTTAAGTGCTTGTTTTTATTGTCCGTTGGTCATCAATTACTATTAGTAACATAAAACGACTTGTGGTATACATGTTGTTTATTCACTGGAAGGAAGGTTATGCACCATTTTAGAATAATATTGGTGCTTCAACAAAGAACAGAATACAAACATTTACACATATTTATTGTAACTTAGCTGATACAATTCAGTTACAACTATATAGCAAAGTTATTCGTTTATTTATAGTCTACTTTCTTATTTTTAACTATAAAAAGAACATTGCTTTGTAACATTAAACAGTGCAAATGACATGCAATATGTATGTGTAACATGGTTTCGGTTAATTGTAGAATCAAGAATGTATACAACAATTTCTGCTCTTTCTTAACACTTTAAATCCCAGTTGTATTGTTGAATTTTCCCGACTTGAGCCCATACTTTTCATTGAAGAAAATTTTACTTTTAATGTTTAGTAGTTTGCTTTGTTTGATCAATTCTCATTTTCTCATTACCAAATGTTTTATTTTGTATGTGGTATGTAAGGAGAAGTTGGGTGTTGATAACTGACTGGGACTGAAAGGGTTAATGACCTGATTTAACTCCAGTCCAGTGGCATTGTGATTTTTTATTCCTTCTATCCACCCCCCCCCTCTTCACCCCCAAAGTGACGAGTTCTCTCTTCACCCACAACGATCATCCGTAAAGCCAATAAAATCTTGGCTTAACTCATTTCCAGTGGCATCGTGATGTTTTTTTTTGCCTGATGATTTCTATCATTTTTCCCAAACGAATTGTTCCCAGATAATTTATCCCCCCTAAAGAAATGAGTTCTCGTTCCGCCCCCCCCCAAATAAAAAGGGGTTAATTTCATGCCTTTTATTCAACAACGATAACTTATAAAGCCAATGAACGGTGCTAGTTCCTTATCACTTTAAGATTAGCCTGCTTGCTTCGCAGACCTGAGGAAAGTTTAAATGAACCGTTTTTCAGAAACGGAAGATTTCTTGACTATTGCGAAACGTACAAGATTTATAAATTCTTGAATCTTTTCCTCCCTGAAAAAAATTGGTTATCTGAAACAGTTTTTTTCACGTTCTGCGAATGTTTGTATGTGCTAAAAGTTGTAACATATCGCTGAGACACTTTCAGCGTTTTCTACTCAAAGTCAAATCCTAAGGAGACTTTTGGCTAGCAATGGGAAGGGTTCTTTGCCCTTTAAATTTTAAGCCCTTCTATTCATCATTCAGCCTTTTAGTTGTAGTGTTAGAAAGTGGCGGAAGAACCGGAGCATGTGGCATCTTTGCAACCGTTGTGGCACAAACAACCTCGGGAAGACTGTATTTGCTGACAATTTGAGCAGAGGGTTCTTTATTTGTTGTTTCTTGGCCGGAAATTACAAAGTTGTTTTCTTCGTTGTTTTTCAAAGCAGCTTGTGGCGAATAGGTTGCTTGTAAAACTGTGTGAGGCAATAAATCGGGTAACGGGTTTGGTTTCCAATTAATACTTTCAGTTTTGGAGTTATACCCAGTTGTTGTCATGGATATGACGTCACATTTTGAAGTGGAAACAGACGAAGAAGATCGTAGCTGTATAGCATTGTCATTTGCTTGCAGGAAGGAATGCCTTTCATCTGGAATGTCGGTGCTGCTTTTTCTTCGTGTTCGCGCCTCTTCACCTTCATACAAATTTGTATTTAGTACATTAAACTGATTCACTTGTGACTTATTTCCAACATGCTGAACTTTAACGTTCTTATCCAGTGAGAATTTGTTTAGGCGTTTTGACAGACTTGGAAGTTGAAAATTAGATGATAAATTGGTGTCACTGTTTCTTCTATGGTTTCCCTGATCATCATAGTTTTTTGTTCCAGCTGTTTGAGGCCAATTTCTTCCACCATGGGGCAGTGGAGTGTAGTATCGATTGGATTCTTTATCCAGAATGGACAGTTCTGGTTTTAAGATTATTCTTGTGGGGCTCAATTTTCTACTCACGGTCTGAATTTTTAGATCAGAACCTGGAGCCAGGCCTCTCAAATCAGAGTCAGAGCCGTACCTTGTCTGGGAAGAAGCGCTAGGGTGTTGTAGAAGTGAAGACGTTGTATGACGCCTTGCAGAGGTACTGGCGTTTGCAGAACCACAGTTTGAAGAACCCGGCAAGACATTTGGACCAGCGTTTTGCTCAAAATTGCTGATAGACAAAGAATTTCTACGCCTACTCCGCGGGGAGGAAGGATGAACCATTTGGCAAACCTTCGGTGATTCTGGAAAAAAGCATGGCCGTGCGCATGGTTGAACTGGTTCTGTAGACGGCATTCTTACTTCCAGATCATTGGTGTATTTTCCTTCGTTGGTCACGAGAGAGTTTTTCCTGCAACTTCTATCATCCTTGGTTGTGCTGCAGGTCGAATTGCGCGGATGCTGTACCCAATGATTTTTTGAGGTTGCATCGCTTGCATCGCAAGGCTTTGCTTCGTTAACTACTGGATTGGAATCCGTTTGATTGGTCCCATAAGTAAGAAAGGTTTCCTTAGTTTGTTTAATGCGAATGACTCTCGGATGAAAATCAGGGTCTTCGTCCGTCACATGTTCACTGCCTACAAACAAAGAAGACGGAAATGAACTGTTTACTGGTTGTGGCTGCTTAGTGCATGGCAGCAAATGAGAAAAATCATCGCTCTCATTTTCTGAGAAGTTAAGGCTTATTTTGTCAACTACGGAACTGGCTCGAGGAATGCTCTCCATTCTTGAGAGTTGGTGTTCTCGCTTCTTGCTCCTTCTCACACCAGTCATTGGTACATTAGTTGAGTTTTCCTCTTCGCTTTCATTCACTTTCAATATACTTTCCAGGTCGATCGGTCCAAAATGACATATTGAATTCTTCCTCTTCCTCTGTGCATTCGGCTCTAGCCTGGCTTCGTTTTTATCAGCCATTGTTGAAAGGTCGTTCTGCGAAGTGCTTTCGTTTAAAGCTTCGAAATCGCTTAATTCATACCGCTGTCTAGGCGTTAGAATTCTCCTAAAATTGCTCATTAAAGGCCACGACAGTTTCCTACTTTTGTGTATCGCAGACAGACATTCTGCTAAGGCCCTCACATTAGTCGCGTCAGATGCTGTCTCCAAAATCTGATCTTGTTTTTGTAAAGCATCAACTAATAGTTTAATTGTAACGAGGTTTCCACTTTTTATTGCATAATCAAGTGATGATTTCTTTGCATTGTCCTGTATGCACGGATGGGCGGAAGCGTTCACTAAAGAACTAATTACTATGCTGTTAGAGTTGGATAAACAAGCAAAGATTAGTGCTGTTTTCCCGTTAACGTCTCGCAAGTTCACTTTGGCGTTCATCTTTAGTAAAAACTGTACGACTTTTGCCTTATCTTCGTTGCTATTATTACACTTGCAGACAAGCATTATTGGAGTTTGTTGCTCTCTGTTTCGTGTGTTGACTGGTATACCTCCTTCGATTAACAGCCGAACAAGACGGAACTTACATTCGGAACTTGCCAGTAACAACGCATCGACACCTTCAGAAACCATTGAAGCCATTGTCGGATCTCTGTACTCCTTGTTGCCTCCGGCTCATATACTGCTCCACGTCGCTTCTTCCTGGAGAGAGAAGTAAGAGAAGAAACCCACTGATCAGTAAATCTTATTTTATTTCTGCTTAATGGTTTGAAAGGCATTGTTAAAACGAAAGAAAGTTGGCGTTTCTGAGGTGTCCATTTGTTCATCCGTTGGGAACAAAAGGTATCTAATAGGAAATGTTTTGTTAACTTTTCATAATATTTGGCCACCTCTTTTTTAACTACTTTCAAGTCAAGAACAACATGGATGTGTACGCAAACCACGCTTTGAATCAAAATTCCAGGCAAATTCTACCCTACCAAAGTTGAGCGTTTTTGACTCATGGATACTCCGTACGAGTAGCAGTTAGTTATGGACGAGACTTTCTCAATTGCATAAAAATCATAATATGTATTAATAACGATGTTAAAATCCTCCAGTCTACTTTTTGCGGTTGCTCTGCTTTAGTGTATCAATTCGCATTGTTTACCGGTTTTGAGAAACTTGTTCTTCTGTATATTTTGCCCTTTAAACTTCTTGGATTGCTTCGTGCTATTGGCAACGCATTATTTGTTGGAAAACATAAAATAATGAGAGAAACAGAGTAAGCTGGGATAACACTCTCTTTCTTTGACAGAATCTTGAACTAGTTCGTATGGAGGATGCAAGTTTTGCTCTCAAGATGCAAGTTTTCTCTCAAATTTTCAAAGTTATTCACTTGCCAGAATAATGTGTAAGACTTAGGAAAACTTGCTCTTAAACTTGACAGTAAAATAGTCCCCGTCTCCTGTCCTAAGGGTATTGAAATGCCCCCTCAGGTCGACTTAGTTCTTTAATGTTTGTGTTGAAAATTGAATTGAGATAGATCGCGCTTCTGTTTGTCGTCTCTCATAAGACTTAAGTGCCTGTTAACTACGAAAAAATCTGCAATTCAAATTTTTATTCATCCCTAACAGAAAAAATACGAGAAAAGCTTGTGAAAGAGATAAGATTTTTAATTTAACTCGTTATCAGTTACCCGCTTAGATGAAAATTTAATTTGGTGATCAGCCCTTTTCATTCATTCTATGATTTAGGTTTAGAAGCATTCATTTACAAAACAGCCAAGGTGATATCTGATGAAGGTGTTGCGTGTGTCTCGCAAGATGATTTTTAAATAAATGGCTTTTTGAACCATAAACTTTATACCGGACGTTGATTAACTTTGAATGTCCATGATAAAGTTTAGAGTTTGGGTCGATAGTTGATTTTTTGTACAGATTTTGCTTTTATATGTTAAAAAAAGTGTCGTTACAGTATATCTTTTTAATATTTATAATTATATGTTAAAATCTTATTTAGTTTTTTAAACTCGTAAATAATCTGAGCGCTGTCTTGTTTCGTGGTAAGAACTCAAGATCGTTCGGTCAAAACAAGAAAATACAAGTGCCAAAAATGTGAAAACAACAATATAACAGTAATGTGTAAGTTGCTGAAGAATTGGGTGAGATCTTGCTCCTTCAATGCAGTTTTCAATTAACGCGTATATGCTCGCGCGACTTTTTATTAAAATCTGTCAAGCTAGCGATTATAAAATATATCTTTTGTTGAGTTTTCTATTAACAATTATTTATTAAATCTTCATTTTCACTAATTTAGACTTTGAAATCTAAGTCGCAAGTCCGTTAGCCCCTTAAAAGTGTGACCATGCAACTGAAAACAAAATTTACTGAGTCTTTAAAACAGCTTTGAAATTTTCTGTTTTAAGTGCTTTCAGATCTTTACCGGCTGAACGAAATAGTATTACTGAAAATAAATATGATGGCGTTTACATTCGCATCGCAGTTAGCTTGGGGAGAGTAAACCAAACATGGACAACGACAAAATCACAGCCCTAGCGTGTTTTGAAATAAAATCGGCAAAGTTATTAATTAAACAAGTGGAATGGCGTCATGTTTGAGAAGAGTATTTGCATTTTTCACTTGTTCTATCTAGCACCAAAATTACTATCTTTGACAAATTTTGATGAGGAAACTAAAAACGTAAGTCGAGTAATGTACTTTAAATCATGGTGTAGAGAAAAGAATATCAGAAAATTGACAAGAATAACCAAAAATAAAACTACAATATGTAATGGTTAACGTTTGCATGCATTTTTATGTTCAATTTACTGTGTATTTGTGATAACATAATATTTGAAATGTCGCCTCTATGGAAATATGAAAAACAAACAGTTTTTTCTAAGATTTAAGCGAGAGACAACGAATCCAAGTATTTCTATGCATTCTGAAAAATGAAACACTTTTTATTTCATAGTATTAAAAGAACGTCACACTATCTATTTGTACCGAACATTTCACCTGTTCAGTTATTGAAGGCAACAAAAATCGCTCTATGATTTTCCTATTACCTTAAATACCCAGAAATGTTTTATTAACCTAAGAAGAATATGCTACTATACCGATATATTTTCTAACTTCCGATGAATTCCACTTTGCTCCGAAATTTTTTTATTGTTTGTACGCATTGAAGCAAGAAAAGCTGTATAAACAAAAATGAGAAATTCTAACCTCCATTTGTTGAAGCATAATCCAGTTATATCGCCAAATCTTTTTGTAGACTCTCGATGTAGACTCTGTGTCGTAGTTCAAGAAACTCCTGACAGGCTACACTCGTTGATTATTAACCTTGTCAGGTCAACAAATTCTTGTTTTGCACAAACTTCGTGTTTTCATGTTGACAAAGAAACCGTCTGCCTTTTTATGATAATATTCCCGCCGATAAACGTCTTTGACAACTGAATCCAAATGTAAAATATTAGCAAGCCAGGAATCCGTTAACGGATGGGACGCCCTTTTTAAAAAAGGAATTTGCCCAGCATTTTATCAGTAAGTTTAGGAAACGTTTTGTTAAGTTTCAATAATTTCAATTTCCGAAAAAAAATTAAACTTATAGCTCTTTAGATTTTATGCTATTTTTGTCGTTTGATGATTGAAGTTAGTCGCAGTTTAAACATACTCCGTAACAAAACATTTTTGAAATTTTAAAATTTTAGTCGTTGTACTAATTTAATGTCTCTCAATGTTTGGATTTTTTTGCAAACTAAACACCAAATATTTGCCTGTCTTTACTGAAACAAATGTAAAATAGGTTTCTAAAGAAATAATTAAACACTTTACGCAAAAATCGCTGACTTGAAAAAAATAATGTAGACGTCAAAAAAATGGCCTACCTTAGCTGTATATCTTTGCTGTTACTGTTTCTATTTCTTCAGTTTTCAAAAGAAAGGATGGGAAAGTTAAAGAACAAATATTGTTTCTTCAGCTTTTAATGCGTGGCTCAGTGGTCAGGGTGGTGGATTTGTATGCAGACGTCCCGGGTCCAAATCCCACTCTGATCATGCACTGTCTGGATTTGTCCGCTTATGCGATCCCTGACTCAAATCCACCACACTTTGTAAATATTCAACTGGTTTTCCTCCTACCAGTTGGGGTTTTCATTTGTGCCGTGTGTGTGTCAGGCTCGGAAAAATTAGCTTGATAGCTACTCTCAAAAAGCTGAGTATAAATAATGATATTTGTTGTTTGTTTGTTGTTTATTAATACTCGCGAGCAGCTTTTAGCCTAAGACGCCTTGCTGGCTTGCAAAAGGTCCAAATTCACCGCCATAATAAATACATTAAAGAATCTATTGCACCCGATTGGAAATTTTTGAAATGAAGAGAAACTCGCAGCTGCTGTTGTTGTCTACTTGGCGAGTCCTTGGAAGATGGTCTTACCTGCTGTGCCTTTCCAAATTCCACATCGATTCAGGTCTCTTTTGTTTGGCAATTTCACAATCATTATTAAAAGGATTTGGGTAATATCTCAGTTATACTAAAATGTAATGCTAAAAAGGTCTTAAAATCATTAATAAAAGCTGTAAACGAATTTTAAAAAACGAAGGCGAGTTTTTGGCGTTAACTCGACATCATTATCTAATCAGCATGAGTTTAACTGAAGCAAAAGAAAATATAAGATGATGACAAAGAATAAAGATAAATAAAATGTCAATCTAAGCTTGATTTCTAAAACTACTCAAACAGATTTAATCCACGTGAAAGTATTTTCTTGACATTTTATTTCACCGTCTTTAATATATGAATTAATCTTTTGTGCTTAGTTCTTCCTAAACACCTGATATTTTTTTTTCTTTTAAATGAACTTTGACTTTCTAATAGTGTTGATTAACGCCTAATGTCCGTTGTTTTTTTGAATTCATTTACAACCATTCTTAATGGTTTAAAGGTCTTTTTAGCCTTGCTTAAATATTACACATAGAACTTCATAAACAGGCCTAATATATATGGCAAGTTCCAGTACCGATCGGAAAGGTTCACATTGACAAAACACAAACGAAATTAGCTAATGTACCAAAAACTTAATCCATGAAGAAAATGGAATTTGTTTGCAGCTATTCTTAATGGCTTAAAAATTAATCTTTCTAGCCTTTAATGTTAGTATATAGAACTTCATAAACAGCCCTATTATATGGCAAGTTCCAGTACCGCTCGGAAAGATTTACATTTAACAAAAAGCTAAAGAAATCAACTCATTTACCAAAGACTTAATCCATGAAGAAAATGGAATTTGTCACAGTCATTCTTAATGGTTTAAAAATCTTTTTAGTACATAGGACTTCATAAACAGCCCTATTATATGGCAAGTTCCAGTACCGTTCTGAAAGGTTCACATTGACAAAACACAAACGAAATCTAGCTAATGTACCAAAGACTTAATCCATGAAGAAAATGGAATTTGTTTGCAGCTATTCTTAATGGCTTAAAAATTAATCTTTCTAGCCTTCAATATTAGTATATAGAACTTCATAAACAGCCCCAATATATATGGCAAGTTCCAGTACCGATCGGAAAAGGTTCACATTGACAAAACACAAACGAAATCTAGCTAATGTACTAGACTTAATCCATGAAGAAAATGCAATTTGTTTACAGCCATTCTTAATGGTTTAAAAATCTTTTTAGTATACATAGAACTTCATAAACAGCCCTATTATATTGCAAGCTCTAGTACCGCTCGGAAAGACAATTTACAATGACAAAACACAAACGAAATCTAGGTAATGTACCAGACTTAATCCATGAAGAAAGAAGATAAAAGAATTTTGAAGTCAGTCAATGTAGATGTCAAGAAGAACAAATTTCTTCACGGTAAACTTTATAATGAGGGAACTTTGTACGATTGTGGTAAGATAGATTTATTTAAAAATTAATACTATTAATACAGTCAACGTTTCTCAGCTGATTTTAACTATGTTATTCTTCTCCTTATAAATGCAAATAAATTGTTTCTCTAAAGATCCTGAATTAAACTTACACTAATCTTTTAGTTACTGGCCATGACGATGGACCTTTTGTTGCAAATCCGTAAATCTGCTGCATCCAAAAATAAACATCAGAAGCCTGAGTGGTCACTTTGATAAATATATTGACTAAATAGATTCCATTCTTTTTTAATTTGATTTGGGGCATTTTAATCTTCGGAAATTTGGTCAGTCAAAGCCTTGAATAATATTGAATGCCTAGAAATTCAAAGCTATACAATAGCGTTGATTGCACCTCTACTAGAATGAGGAGAGTGGCAGTTACATGAAGCCTAGCTATTCCTTCCTGAAAATTTCTGTATCACTATGTTCGCTCAAACGAATATCTCGGTTACAACTGCACCTTATACGGACTATATAGATCTCTTCAGTTTCCCATTGGTGGTTAGATGTTCTCCATATTCATTTCTACAGTGTATGTTCCTGTACTTAATGTTAGATCTTGTGGCTCAGTTGTCGAACACACTTGGAGATACAAACTTTGCACCACATAGTTACTTCATTCACAACGAACTCGATTGCTTCCTACAAAATCATTTCCCCTTTTAGTTTGTTTCCAAATTTGACATTGAGACCCTCAAAAATCAACCGAAGATCGAACCAAAGTTAGTGCTGACTTGATGACCTGAAGCTATTAGTTTGTGCGTACAACCGAACAATGGTATTGATATAATGTGATTGTTGATCGCCTTTAACCGCAATGGTAACCGGAGGCTGAATTGTGGGGGTTTTGCAATATTTTTGGGGAACTTGAGAGAACGTTCTGCATTTTACAGGTACGAATTGGAACCACGCAGTATACAACATGTTTTTAAAGAAAGATCTTCCTGCGTCCAAGGACCAGGCCGTAACCCTGTATTTATCGACGAGTAATTGAATAGAATTTGTAAGATTAGGGTAATTAACCACTGGCTTAACATCCCTGCCCATGGACGGCATGGTGAAAAAACCTCGAGCAAATATTAAACACTCTCCGGAAGCTTAGGACCGGTTCTAGGGCCTCCCACTTGGTAGTCAGAGATATTACCAACTGAGCCAAGCTCGACCACACTCTTAGTAGAGTGCCCTGAAGGGTTAAAATGGGAATTGGGATTGGCAGGTTTTGCCCTAGGAAAATGGAGTTCAAGGGACTGGAATTTGGTCACTGGGAATGGGAAAAAATGTTAAAAATCAAAAATGGGAATGGGATTTGAGAATTGCGAAGTGGGATTTGAAAAAAAATAAACTGGGAAATGAGATTGGTACCCTCTCCCCCTTCATGACCCTCTATATTTCATTCTTTAATTGTTAATTGGGGTTCACAAAACATTTACTGTTTTGATTTCCGAGTTTTATTTCAGCAGAAAAGATTTGAGTCTATGAAGCATGAAAAACTATTCAAGTTAACAAAATTATGAAATATTTGAGTCTACGCGTGCACTTCTAAGAAGTTCTCAAGATTCAAAGCTACATATTCTGATGAGGGAAAAAAAGTGTAAACAAACATTCCCTTACTGCTGTCTGAACGATTTATTTAAAAACACTAAACAAAGTTTAGCGCAATAAAGAAGATTTTCTGACTAACACTCACCGGACAACGATCTCGCCCAGTTGGCCTGGTTTTACTTCGGCACCGTCTTCATTTACCACTTTGACTTCACACAAGCAATAATTAAAAAAGAGCATATTAACTATAAAATAATTGTTTCTAGATAAACATGACTGACTCTGATAATTTATAAAGCGATAAAATATCAAAGGCATTCTTCATTAGTAGCTGTTTATTCACAATCAATATTCTTGCAGTAATATATGAGACACAAGAGATAGTGTTTCATCACATTTCGAAACACTGAGAAGAGAGTTGAAAATGCGACGCGCAGCGGAGTATTTTTGACGATATTCGAGGTGTTTGGAAATGTGATGAAACACTGTCTCGAGCGTTTGATATATCTTCTCAATCGAAACTAAAACTAAGAAGTAAACGAAGAAATAAAATCGTAAAAATATAAGGTAATTAAGATCACATTTCCAAACCATAGTCACGGTTGTGATTTCTTTTATTTTAACCTGATGAATTATTAATGAATCTGAGAAAGTCCTTTCATAAATGATTAAAAAGCAAGATTGGACCTGTGCACTTGGTCGCCTGTTTGTTTACTTTTCAGCGTTTATTGAAAATAGGTTTAATAACATAAATTCACATCAGTCGCCGTCAAAGCAATATCGAGAGCAGTTACTGATCGTATTCACCTTTATATTCCTAGAATGAAGTCGTTTCGAATGCAGTTGTTGATCAAAATGGCGCCTGCTGTTTCCTCATCAGTTTCGCTCAAGCTGTTTGACTTGTGAAAATCCGAGCTCTAGAGTTTGCATAGCTTTCATTAGCAGCAATCACTTGAGATTTCATTTGAAATTTTATTTGTAAGTTCACTCTGCTGGCTGCAGATCAGGAAAATCTTAACCCATGGTGATTGCATTTTCTGAGCAAATCGCATAGTATAGCAAATGACGTCATGCAAAGCTTTCTTAAGTGTTTGTATAACTTTCCAATTTCGGACGATGAAAAAAAATGGAGCGCGTTTTAAGAGTGGTTTGCCACAGGCACCCAGTAAATATATATAAAATGCTCTAGACTATATTAAAAAGACGAAAAATAAGCAACCAACCATCGTATCCTGGAACTGGTTTCCCTGTGCTCTGTAGGTGTTCATCCATAGGCCGACCAAGGCCGACCGCATGTGCCGTTATTGCCCAACCAGTTTCTAGAAGAGAGAGATTACTGTAACAAAGGAATACATTTCAGTTTATAAGAGCACATTATTAAGCTATCGTCTGAATTAAAAAGATGCTCACTCACAATATTTTAACGTTCTTTCAAGCACTAAAAGCGAATGTGCTAAAATCTGGTACGCCATTTTTCCTGAAACCCAACTCTCCAAACACTATAGTAATAAAAATGTAAATTCTACACCGTAAAAAAGAGAGAATACTTACTGACGTTTCGGACGTTAGTCCTTCGT
>JANCMA020144059.1:0-14208 GCA_024336925.2 Zoanthus solanderi
TATTATGGTTTAAAATATTTAAATGTAAAAAAGGAGTCCGTTCTCTTTGTTTTGCAAAAGGTAGAATTTTTAAATTTATAATATTCATTTTTGTCCTGCCTTAAATTATAATTACAAGAGTTCTCTATCAGTTTGGGTAATAGATGGTTAAGTGGGTGGCCTTTTTTTCGCAATTTATTCATATATTTAATGTATATTCCTTACAAGAATGTGCATAAAAGGTTACATAACACTAAAACAGGATAAAATTACAGACATATGTTCTTGTTTTCTGTTGGAAACTTCACCAAATCGTCATCTGAAACCCGAGGAGCCGCCACATTTTTGCCGAAACAAGGGACGAGAAACTGGCGGGAAAATGTTTTTTTGAGCGCGCAAACATCCGGGATATTTTGTACATAACTTTTTCATATCTTTACTAGAGAACATACGGAAAATACGAGTGTTTTAGTTTCCAGATAAACACCGTTATCCACATAATAAATCTAGCTTTATAATAAACATCTGAAAGAACTATTAGACATTGCTGATGTAATTTTGCACTCAATAGAGAATGAAGAAAAAGTTAATGTTTGTAAAATATGAAACTAAACAACTAAAACCGAATGTGGAAGCAGTAATACAAAGTATTTGGTAATATAGTTTAGAATTTAAAAAACGATCTCTGGCTAAAATGATTAAAAACTGCGAGCTTTCGACTGCCTGAACTGCAATCTTCGACGGGTAAAAAGAATGATAAGAAAGCAATGATAATATTTTTTATCCGCTTCACATACAATACAAATTATTATAGTTTTTATATCCATTCATTCAGTACGCCATTGATGTTTTAATTTGTACTAGTTTTTAATTATTTAATGTGAAATACCTGTAAACTAGCTGGTGAGTCTAGCTTGCTGGTCTCACAAAAACTAAGCGTATTATCACAATAAAACTGCTATCTATCTATCTATCTATCAATGAAAACTTTGAATAAAAACCGTGAATAGCGTAATAATAAAAAATGTACTGTCACTCTGGTATGCCACGCTTCTAATGTTTTTCTGGTTCTAAAAGAGCCTTTGTCAATAATTGACGCAGAGTGACACCTAATGCAGATAACAATTCTTGCCCGTTACCTGGGAAATACAACATTCTTTTTAACAAATATTCATAATTACAATTTTTATTATTACGCTATTCACGGTTTTTATTCAAATTTTTCATCGCTTTCTTATCATAATTACATTTTCTATTTTTATTATTACGCAAATCGCGGTTTTTTATTCACGTTTTCATTGCTTTCTTATTCTTTTTACTAGTTTTTAATCATTTTAGCCTGAGATCGTTTTTTAAACTCTTAACTATGTTTCATCCAGGCTGTGGCCCCTCAATAGATTTACATATTCAGAAATAGTCCTAAATTAGTAAAAGCATATAAAAGTAGCAAAACTTTCATGTATTAAATGGCATCTATAGAAACTAGTAAAAAAAAGGTGAACAAGTTGTTTAGTATTTTATTCTATATATACGGTGATATGGATTTACAATTATCTAAATAGAAATTCAAAGTTATAATGGGAAGGTATTTAACGAGAGTGTCCGGATTGGACAGACACACCTATCCCATCACTTACAAAATAAAGGCTTGAATAATGAGGAAATAAAAGGATCATTTTATGATCTTGGATTAGAGGATTATCAAGAATTGCGGCAGACAGGCAATCTTGCTTCAATAAAACGAAGCAAAGCTCGTTGGAGATGTGGCTTAACCCATTACAAGCCCGGTGGCCCATGGATTCAGTGCTTACCTCCAGTTTCTTGGTCGGGATGCTAATCTACAATAAGTTAGCTCCCAACAGATGCTGGTACCAAGAGCCAATTGCGCATTGTGCTGATTTCAAATATCTCAGAAGTTTAGTGTCTGTCAATACCAGGATTTAAGGAAATTAGAAATTGAATGAAAAAAACGTTTAACTTTTTTGAAACTTGTTTTGTGCTGGTCTATCTATGACTTACATTCTGAGAAATCCCTCAGATAAGAAAACAGTAGTACAGTATGCTAAAAGATAATTTTCCAATACAGCTGCCTTACCTATAAGTCTGCCATGCGCATTGTACTCAAGGAAGACTTTCCTTAAATTCAAAGATGTAGCAAGAAATGTTTATATGGTATTGACTAGAACAGGCCAAATAGAGCAAAGCATGGACAACATAACTGCATAGAGAAACACCGTTTGAAGACATCGGAAACGATAGAGCATTCTTCATCCTACTTACTGACTGCAAAAAAAGGGAGATAACTCCAGATCATTAGGAACAAAATCGGGGGACATCATTCTGCAAAAATACCTGCATATCAGCGTTAAATTTTTATACAACGGTAGACTACTCAATGCTTAACAAATCATTAATTCTCTTAAATCAGAAAATATTATCTGTAATCGAAAGGTACTTGTAACAACTTGTAGGAGGAACTTGTAGTGTATCATTTAAAACTAATTGTCTTGTTTATCTGTAAAATGCTTGTAGCTGTTTGGAAGCGAAGAAAGTTGATGCTGAGAATCGTTTGGAGTCTTGTGTTTGTGAGTACGAGCAGAAACTTTGTTCCGCTACAACTCAAATTCAGAAGCTGAAGCAAGAGTTGACTTGGTATGTATAGGAACTCAGGGCTTGTACAGGTCCAGCTTGTTCTCGAATATTTTAAAAGCTTTCAGCTCCCTAAAGTAATTTTATTTTATGAAGTATAGTTTAGTTTTAGGGGTTTTTTTGCATATTAATCTTGTTTCTGTTATTTTAAAACATCTGTTTGTAAAATTAAATACATTTTTGCGTAAAGAAATTAGGATAATTGTACGTTAACAAGGGATTTGAAAAGAGTTTACAAAATAAATAAGTGTTTCGTAAAACTGGTACAGCTGAGAAAAATGGAGTTAAAACCAGACTGCTGATAAATTCAGTTTCGTTCTGTTTTCAGTTCAGAGGAAATGTTGACAGAAAATTTAAGATCATTAACAGCAAAATACGAAGATTTGGAGGAGTTTCATGGTAAGAACCCTTATGGATTTTAAAATACATTGCTATCTAGATCGAGTCATTGGTATCTGAATAAAAAAAGTCAGAGAAGTAACAACGGTTCTCGCTTCCGTAGCTTTCAGTACATTCTGGAAAATCATCGGGTTCGATTCCCGGCCGGACCAACACTCAGGGTCTTAAAACAATTGAAGAGAAGGTGCTGCCTTTGCTCTAACATCTGAACTTGGTTAGACCTTCTCAATTAAGGTTGTTAAACCGTAGGCCAATTCTCTCGACCTTCTACTGGGGAAACTAAAAGAACCCACGCACTTCAGGTTTGTCTACTGTCTAGTTGTTCATCGAGGATATTTACTAACGTATCAAATATGTATGTGAGCCGCCGCTGCAGAGTATCTAAGGCCCTAAACCTCTATTTGCATGTACAAAATGACTCTGAAATGAAATGCCCCATTCCGGGAGTTGTCATTAAAGATTTGCATTGTATTGTATTATTGTATCTGCCATTTTATGGTATATGAATGGAAGTACAGATTCAAAGAATTACTAATTGAATAACTTCAATAAATAAGGTTAAGTATGGTATTCTTTTTATATATAGCGCAGCTGAATGAGAAAAGTTAAGACGAGTTTCTTACTTACTGAAAAACAAAATGTTGTCAGTGTTTCAAACTTGCAGCCATAGGGATATGTGTCAGTATACCAACAACTAGTCCACCATGCTGCTGACAATTAAAAAACTCATATTTTCTTTTTGAAGCAAACTTCACGAGTAAAAGGAATTCCGATCTTGAACGCGTTTCAGCTGAGTTGGAGGCAACAAAAACTTCGCTCACAAACAGGTTGGATATTTTAAAATAGATTTACTCAGTCCATACGGCTGAGAGGGTTAATTGTTTTGATATCACTCACTTAGTAAGACAAACTGGCGTTAACAAAATTACAAAGTTGTTGTTTAAAACCTATTTGTTTTGGAAAGAAACGCACATTTTTTGCAACATGGGAGCTATTGAAAATATATCCATAATAGAATAGCCAATCAGAATGCAGGATTTACAGTAGTCCACCAATTGATTGTTAGTAATAAAACGGTGTGGCGTTATGTCTCTTCAGTTAAAATTCACAACTGTGTAACGTATCAGACTGTTTTTGCACATACCGATAGCATGTCTCGAATAACTATATCAAAAAATAATAATATTTAAATATTGTGGTAAATCTTTCTACATTGCTGAAGCATTATAGTTGGCTTTGAGATAACTCTTAACATTGAAACGAAATCTGTATAAATTTCTTGTCTTGGTTTTTTTGGCTATCGCCTTTTAGTAAGGAAGACAGCAAACAGTATCATTGCATTGTGGAAGACCTAAGAGAAGAAATCACAGGAATGGAAGAGAAAATGCAAGAACTATCGTCAAATAATGAATCACTTTCTGAAAAGCTTCAAAATGAAGAGGTACGTCTTCAAAACTTGAATATGCATGTATGTTAATGGCTTATCTCAACACAGACCATGTGGAAATTATTTTATGTAGGAGTTTGCTTTAGTAAGCCCTACTATGTGGATCAATACAAAGTAGCGCTTCACATAAAAGTCAGTGAAACAAAGGTAGGGAAAACAAAATTTTCTCAGAGAACTTCTATCATTTTGCCTTTTGTAAGCTTTCCCTTTATAATTACTAATCTATGTTAATTTTTTTGGTTGTAACTACTACATAAAGTTAATCACGTGGCTGCTACCTTTTGCAAGCCTGAGAAAGCTGTGGGTTAGCTTGGGTGTGAATCTGTACAAAGTGTTATATTTAAAGTTTTGTTTAGTCAGAAATTTTTTTTGTTCTGAAGTTTAGCAACACAGGATAAGTAGGTCTAGCTAGTTAGGGTTAGATTGCAAACATCTTTTCTTATATTTTTTTTAAACTTTTTAGGACAGATGAGAAGAAACTTTTATTTAAAATGATATGTGCTTACTAGTAAAAAAAGCTAAATCCTTTACGAATCTAGTGGTCTATGGAGCCGGCGTTTTATCTCCGGTTTCTGCAGTGTTAAGCGGATGAGAGTCTCTGACTCCCCCTGGACGGGACACTAATCCATCGCATGGGCGGGCGTGGTTGGCGCAGTTGGTAAGATCTCTGCCTTCCGACCACAAGGTCTCCTGTTCGATCCCCGGCTTTGCCGAGATTCGAATATTTGTGCAACCTTTTTTCCCGCCTAAGCCAACTCAGCTTTCCATCCTTCCGGGGTAGGTAAATGAGTATCAGCGTCTGCTGGGAGCTAACCTACTAGTAAAAACCAAAAAGCTAAATATCATGCTCTGTCAGCTGTAGTGGCTTCTTTGTTTAAGAAAAAAAGTTCTTGTATAAAAATTGACGGAAAATGTGACGCCATTTTGACTTCTGCCTCAAAATCAATCAAAGCTCCCGAAAATAGATATTAATAAATACTTATTAACTGTTATTCCACAAATGGGCGTTTGATATGAAGGTGATAGATGGCTAATAAAGGTTAAGCACCGAGTTTGTTATAATCACATATTCCCGAAGTGTAAGTTGAATGATTGTTTAATTAATTTTCATTACGTTTTAAAAACTTTTGGAAATGTTTTTTGTTAGATTACAAGGTTTACAGAAATCATGTTGCAGAACGATATAATTTGTATTGATGGTGATGATGGTAATAATGATGATGATTATGGTGATGGTGATGATGGTGAATGATGGTGAATAATGATGATGTTGAATGATGGTGATGGTGATGATGATAATGATGGTGATGGTGATGGTGATGATGATGATGATGATGATGATAGTGGTGACGATGACGATGGTGATGGTGATGATGATAATGATAATGATGGTGACGGTAATGATGATAATGATGGTGATGGTGATGGTTATGATGATGATGATGATGATGATGACGATAGTGGTGACGATGACGATGGTGATGGTGATGATGATGATGATGATGATGTAAAGATGAGAAAACTTATTAACGACAATTATAACTTTGTTGTTCCTTTTAGTCAGCGAAAAATATTCTTGAACAGAAAGTAGCACAGATTCTTCAAGAGAAAGATTCAGAACATTCAGCAGTGACAACTCGACTTAAAGAGGTATGCTTAGACTTGAAGTCAGAAAATGTCACCGGGCACTCCTCGTGGTGTGCCTTTATTGGGAAAGATTGCTGCAACCTTTCTAAGTGCTCAGGGGCACGTGTAAATAGCTAAAGTACAAGCCGGATAGTTCCAGTGACCAATCGAGAGAAACAGTGGCAGTAATTAAAAATTGACACTTTTGAGAAGCTTGTTGCTTGTGTTGCAATAAGAATTCTTGAAATTTTTACGGCTTTTCTTTGTTGTACTACTGGATAGTGGGCTCACACATTGTCATTTTTGTTTTTGCTTTATTTTGTGTTATAGTTTTGTTTTGTTTTTTTTTTTTTATAGTTTTATTTTGTGTTATAGTTTTGTTTTGATGTTCTTTATCAACAATGCAAGAAAATCAAGTCTCGATCATCTACAAAGCAAGAATCGTTTTTATAGTCCTAAGTCAGCCCCATTAGGAACAAAGAGATTTAGTATGCTAAAATTAACTTGTAAAATAGTAAGGATACTTTTGAAACGATGTCAGCGTTTAGATAACATGCATAAGTAAAGAAAGTGAAAGTTTACTATTTTGCTAACTTCGTCCGTATTGAGCTGAAACATCAGCTTTCACAAATAGCTAATTCTTTAAACTTAAGCACGTTAATTTTTGTAATAATCATAAAAGTTTCAACCTTGGGTATTCTAGATTATTTGTACACCTAAATGAATAAAATATAGTTCACAAACAGCTCGTTGAAATGAAAAAGGTGTTTTTGACATTGTCAACAGCTACATTCTGACATGGTGCATGGGTGCTTCATCGCAAAATGTGGGTCGCACCCACACATTTTTGTCCAAGGTGCACAGTTACGCACATTGCTGAAATCTTTGCCAACTCGCTGACAATTTTTGAAAAAGTAAAAAAGTTACTATATGTAATCTTCTTCAAAGCAAAGTTTTTTTAAAAAATAATTTCGGCTGTTTCTGGCGTTTAGCTTCAAAAGCATTCGAAATGTTCCTCGTTGTTCCCGTAAAATGATCAACTGTTTGACCAAAAAATCTTGCATGCTTGCAATTAATATATGTTATAGACCTATTTTATAAATCACGGAGCTCTCTAATTTCGCTTATAACAAGTTTATAATATTATTGAGAAACGTTTTTATTTTACTTGTACAACGTTTTAATGACCATTTTGTGTTACAGAACGAAAATACCATTTTGTGTTTACAAGAAAGAGAGAAATTATTGGCAAGGGAACTCGAAAGAGCTTTATGGTAAGATGTTTATCTTTAAAAGGTGAGGGAGTGTCAAGGCTACGCGCATGTCGTAAACTATTATTGGTTCCGGAATAGGCAGTAGGAACAATACACAAACTAAGATATGGGAGTAACTACAGAGTACCCCGCATTTATTTTTAAAGAACAACGAATGCGCAGGAAAAAATACTAATAGTTGTATGGTATTCTGTTGTTAAGCTAAAATGTGAAAGCAGAATTACCTTTTGTTTTGTTTGCGTACAAGGTAAATTGATGCCACATCTGTTTGTTAACACAAAAGAAAACAACTGTCCGTAATGCATGTGTGGTGGAAAAAATCTAACAGTTTCATTTTGATAAAAACATAAAAATACTACATTTGAAATTCGAAATTAAAGTTTCTTTTTTGCGTAACGCAACGCCTGGTACATTTCTTTTCTCGAGTTTGAGAACTTCTCGGAATGACCTCATGATGCAACCTAGAAAAGAAACATTACACAGAATCTCTTAGAGTTCAACAGTCTTCGAAACAACTGAAACCAAAGAGAACACATAAAATCAAAATATATTTGATTTGTACTCACCTTTGTCGCTTTTTTCATTGCCAAGGGAAAAAAAAACGATTCAGACGCGTAGTCGCTTGCAAATAACCCCACTGCTTTCCTCCAAGTTGCGGGGAAATTGTTTTTAAGCTATTTTATTTAGGTTTGTTATCTTTCCTCCAAAAGAACTTTTTTAACTGATCGCTTCCTCGCCGTTGTCGGCCATGGCAAAATGGCCAAACAGGCCTGTAAGGGAGTTCGGTCCATTCAAACCGTTTTTCCACCATATCAGAAAATCAAGGGTAGCGATAAACAACATACACTGTTATAAGAATCTTAATATATTTTTTGATGCAAATGGCTTCGAAAAACTATGATTTTCCAACTGTCATCAACAAAATCGTCAGAACTTGATTTCGCGATATCAAAATTTTTCTTTCTCGGACCCAGACTCTCTAGCTTTGATAAACCTTTTTAACATTTTCTCACCACCTTTAAGCTTAAGAGTTCTAGGTTATCTTTACTTCTAAAATTGACAACAAGAAAAATTTTGATTTTAAATATTGCAATAGCTGCACGTGTTTTACCACACTAATTTCCAAAGCCAACGTCCTCTCGCATCACCATTCAAAACTTATATTTTTCTAAAAAAAACAAATGACAACAGTTTTAAAACTAACATATATGTTTCGACAAGTCACTTGCCATTATCAGTAGCGTACAACAAAGCTAATTGCAAGTGATATATAGTAAACTAAATGCTCATTGCACGTTGTTATTAAAGAATATACAAAAATAATTTTAAGTTTACATGACACCCAGAGTCGACAAGATGAAGAACCTAATTTATTCCAAATCATGTTTTTGGTATGCTTATTTTATTTTTTAGCACCCGGAATCCACAAGATGAAGAACTCAATTTATTCCAAATCATGTTAATGTATGCTAAATTTATTTTATAGCACCCAGAGTCGACAAGATGAAGAACTTAATCTAGTGAAAGAGGAACTTGAAAGGTATTAGATATCAAAAAACTTTTTTTGATGTAGATTCACGAGTACACCCAAAGTTTTATTCTTGGTTCTCGTTTTGTTTCAGTAGAAATGTGTGGAATAAATACCCAGACTTCTTCATTTTTTTTTCTGTTGGGCTCACAAGCTGATTCTTGGGAGGCCTTCGTCCATTAGGGAACATCAGTTTCATACCTGAACTTTCTAATTTTCTTTTTGTAATCTTGATTCTTACTTCTTTCGTAAGGAGATTCTAAGTAAATATCTATATTGTACCCTGAGCATTTAGTAATCTTTTTTCGTTTGGGTGTCCCAACTAATTTCATGAGCCATTTCTTTTATAGGTTATCTTGCTTCTTTAGTAGATGATCCCAAATTAATACCTCGAGCTCTTATTTTTTTATTAGGAAGTTCCAAATACCTAGGATATTTTGCTTATTTAGTTGAAAATCCCAATTTCTGAATACCTACATTCTCATATTAAGAACTTCCTAAATGAGTGGGATACAGTATCTTGTTTCTTTAGAAAGAGATTCCCAATTGATAACTAAAAGCTTTCATTCTAACAGTAAGTTGTTTCAAACATTTGTGTTATTTTTACTCCAATATAAAGAGATTCCAATTTTAGTACCTAATAGGAAAATCTAAACCAGCCTTCATTCTTACATAAAGAAGTGTTAAATGTCTAGGATATCTTGTGTCCTTATAAGCAGACCCGAATTATTCTTTTATGAGGAACTGCCAAGTACTTGGGGCACCATCGTTACTTAGGGGATCTACAATTTATACCAGAACCTGTTCATTTATTCATTAGGGATTCTCAAATAGATATCTATACCTCTTTGTGCTTCCATAAAGATATTCTGAATTCCTTTGGATTCTGACTTCTTGACTGTTTTAAGCGCTTCCTTCTTTTATAAGAGAATCCTATTTTAGTACCTAGAACAATTTATTCAATTATTAGGGGATCACAAACAAACACCATATTTTGCCGTGTATAAGTCGACCTCCAATTTTGAAGTAAAAAATAGTCAGTTTTGGAATTTCCGTGTATAAGTTGACCCCCAATTTCCACAAGATTAAACAATAGAATTACTGTATTACGATAGTAAACTTGGCACTATAGGAACAAACATGACACGCAAGCACAATAAGGTAAATGAAATCATAATTGGTCATTACTTTGCTTAGGTTTGATCTGGCATTTCAAGCACGAGAGTTACTTTTTGCTTCAAACATGTTTATTATTTTGCATACTTAGTTTGGAAACCTAAAGTTTAAGCGCTTTTGACTTCGTGGGTCATTACACATTGAGTATTTATTTGATCCGTGTATACATCGAGTACCAGTTTTTGAGGTCAACTTTTGGTGTGAAAGGGTTGACTTACACACGGCAAAGTAGGGTACCTGGATTCCTTCATTCTGTCAATAGGCATCTGGGGCGGATCCAGGGATGGTCCGGGTGGTTCGGTCGAACCCCCTAAACGGAAAGAAAAAACGTTTTAACACGTGTGGTTTCTGAGGAAAAAACATAAGTGAACGAAACAAAATGCCAGTCTAAAATTCGATCTATATAAGCACTTCCTTTTTTATTTGTCTAATTGGAAAAATAACAAGTTCGTTATTCACTCTCCTAGCCCCTAAAGTGGTCACTTTCGGAAATTACTGAATTAGGGTCTCGCTCTACAGTGATTTTAGTTGTAAAGGCTTAAATTAAACGTAGTCCTTGTTTGATAAAATCGCTTTAAAAAGAGATAGTTTGTTAAGGTATTAAACTGTCCACCATCATACCTCAAACGCTGGAAATCGCATTTCCGAGGACCTAAATTTCAAAATTTCCCGCGGGAGCATACCTCCGGAGGCGGCCCATTTCTTCGAACCCCCCTTTTCAAAGTCCTGGATCCGCCCCAGGGCATTGATAATAAGTACGAAAAGTCATTTCGGCAAAGCTTGCTTAAATTTATAGATGAACAGACTTGCTGTTCAAACTGACACGTTTAACTTTTGTTTTCATTCTTGTTTTAGGGTGAAATGCGAAGCCAAAGAAAATAACGGTCAATTACATCTACAAGTTGCGAGGTGAATCTTCTTTTTTCTTCTTCTTTTTCTTTTTTACAACAACAACACGGTTATTCGCCTTCGTTATAAATAGAATTTGATTAATAATTGTTAGGTGTTGGTTGGCTGGAATAATCATAAGGGCTATATTAACCATAGGGGCTATACTAACCATAGGGGCTATACTAACCATAGGGGTTATACTAACCATAGGGGCTATACTAACCATAGGGGCTATACTAACCATAGGGGTTATACTAACCATAGGGGCTATACTAATCATGAGGGCTATATTTGTATTAGGGGCTACACTTTACCATATGGCCTATACTAGTTCGGCAATCAGAATTTTATTTTTATTAAAATAATTGTCCACAACAGTTATATTACAGTGGTTGAGAAACCAATGTAACTTGAAACCTTAACACAGTCACACTATTTTACACAAGTTTACTGGCAGAAATACCTCATCAAATAACTGCAACATAACCGTCAGGACATCAGGATGGGCTTTGTCAACCTAACATATGGGAAAAGGACTATTTTTCATGAACAAAGAGTTCAGATAGTTTTTCTTAATAGTAAGTACTGTGTGTAATTTTCAGATTTTTACCATGAGCAGATTAACAGCTGAAAACTGCCTCAAAATATTTCATAACAACATGCAAGAAATCTATTGCTCAATGTTTCTTCTTCTTCTTTGAAGATAAGGGGTAGAGAATCTTTAGCATAGCTTAAGGAAAACAAGTTGAAATGGTTTGGTCATGTAAAACGTAAGGATAAGAATAGCATACTTAGGAGAGCGATGGAGCTGGAAGGGGGAGGTAGAAGGCCAGTAGGTAGGCCAAAGAAGACCTAGAGTAAGGTAGTGGAAGAAGAAATGAGGAAGTTAAACCTCACAGAAGATATGGCAGAGGATAGAAAACAATGGAGGCAACTCGTATCATGTCCAACCCCAGGAGTTGGAAACTAAACATTAAACAAAGATGATGATGATGATGATGATGAAGTTTAAACAATGTTTCCACTATTGTAAGTTTTACAATTTACAAAAATGAAAAAATTCAGAGTTTGTTCAAGGGCATTAGCAATTTACTGCAGTAAAAAAATAAAAAACAAAACTTACAAAATGTTGAACACTTTATGGTTCAAGTTAATGTTCACGCAAAGAAGGAAGTGCATGAGAGGTGCTCCAGTTCCAACCACCCCTAACCACCTTGGAAGGGAAACTTTGAAATTATTTGGATACAAGTCTAATTTGGCAAAGCAATCTTAACTGTTGTTGGTTGGAACTCAAAGCAAAAAATTCCTTTGTTGACATCATCAAAAAGCATAGGCTAAAATCCAACATTATCTTCATACTGAGGGAATCAAACTTTTGATTTATTATACTTGTTCTCTTTGGGTAACATCATCAAGGAGCCAAGATCACACAAACATCAGAGTTAATAATTATTGATCTGATTGTTACAACAAGATCAGACTTATAGTTAAGAAGACTTATTCAACTGGGAATATCCAATCATAGTCCTGTACACATAAATGTTAGGTTAAAAAACAAAGCTTCCTACCAACAAGACATTTGTGGTGAACATGTACCAGATGCAACAAAATCAAAGTGAGAAGTGTTTTTTTCTCTGAGCCATCAAAACAAAAAATAAACATGAACTGGAGACTCAATTGTTCAAAAGATCAACAAACAAAAATGTGTAGTTGTTTGATGTGGACATTTTGCAAGATTTTCTTCAGCTGGCTTGACAATTGTACGTTTTTGAAAGCAAGCATACAAATTATTCCCTAATAAACATATTGAATTTTCCACTCATAATAAGCTTAGGCAGCCTGTGGCTAGGACTCTCAGCCATATTTGATTAATGAAGTTGTCAAGATGTTGAAATGCAGCCATAACAATAAATGATTAATTTTCCATTTTTCAGCACTGTCACCAGCTTTAAGTTTCCTTTCTTGGATAATGGCTGTCAAATAATTTGAAGCTGAGAGTTTTTCTATGGACTCTGTATTGAAGGTAACTTTTACTTTCATTATGAACTAACCACATTCATCATTATCATCATAATCATTATCACCATCATCATCATCATCATCATCATCATCATCATCACCATCACCATTATTACCATCATCATCATCATCACCATCACCTTCATCATCATTGTCATCATAATCATCATAATCATCATCATCATTATCACCATCATCATCATCATGCATCATCTCACCATCACCATCATCATCACCATCACCATTATCACCATCATCATCATCATCACCATCACCTTCATCATCATTGTCATCATAATCATCATAATCATTATCCCCATCATCATCATCATCATCACCATGCATCATCTCACCATCACCATCATCATCACCATCACCACCATCATTGTCATCATCATCACCACCATCATCGTCACCATCAACATCATCATCACCATCACCACCATCATTGTCATCATCAACATCATCATCATCACCATCATCATCAGATCATATTCTTCCTTATGGGTCACTTTTAACATTTCTTGTGTTATAACACTACTGCTCACCTCATCAAACAAGACAAGTGCATTTGGAAACTCCCTCAGTTTCTTGGTCAGCTGTCCCCCCTGGTCATGGCCAATGTATCCTGGAGGGGAACCAATCAATTTTGCCACCTGATATACAGGTGGAAATTAACATCTAAAACAGGTTTTCCGTACACAAATAAAAAGTGACTAAAAGAAATTACAGAAAATTTCATTATTGTACAAATTTAAATGGTCTTTTAAATCCACTAAACTTAACCAGCTCCTACAAACTGTGGCTTCATAATTCAGTGGATTAGAAAGCTACATGTATTAGAGTTGCTGAAGTCACAGGTTAGAATTCATTTGAATCCTAATTTGTTTCCCTTACTCACTTCCAATAATTTGCGTGTAGACTGCTGCGAAGACAGTCACTAATCTAAAAATGGAATCAGATTTGAGTAGTTGAATGTTGGATACCTTGCACCACCATTTAGCATTACTCACATTTTTCCAAGACAAAGTGATAAACCAAACAAATTGTAAGTTGCTATTACAATTATTGCTTATTTCAACGTGTCACACAACATATGTTCTTTAGAAGATTCTAGAGTAATATTTCACAAATAAAAGAAACTTGTAAGTTTTAGCCCTAGAGAAAGTTCTAGAAAAATATGCATAAGATACATTCCAGAAAGTTCTAGAAAAACATGC
>JANCMA020144160.1:0-14207 GCA_024336925.2 Zoanthus solanderi
ATTATTATTTTAGTTATTTCTCTTTTAATTTTTCCTTTTTATATAACTATTTCATTGTCGCACAGAAAAAGATAAATGGTTCGGGCCTACCAGCTCAAAAATAAACGCATGTCAAATTTGTTGGGTTACATTTACGTTGTCCACAGAACTCCAAGAGTGAGTTATTTTGCGGCGTATTTGTGAAGACGACGGCAAGTACAGTACGTGCTATTGTTCCGTCGCCCATAACTAACTCCTTTCTTAAGCTCCCTAGTATCACAACAAAACTTCATTTTTTGAAACTTTTGTATTTTGTTGACTGTGCACACCCGGAGATGATCTTTACCTGTCGTCTGACTTTCTCATCGTGAGCCATGGCTTTCATTTGCTGAATTTCCATTGAGTCTGGTTTTCGTCTTCTCAAAAACAGATCGTGATTACCGACGGATAACTCTAAAATCTATCGTGCAAGAGAAAGAAAATATAATATGTTTCTTCAATTTCTAAAGTACACAACCCAGCAATATTAATCTAAAGGATTAGGGTTTTTACCTTGGGTCCGTATTGCACAGCTCGCATTGATTATTTAAGGTCGATTTTTACCGAGGGTAGTGAAGTATTAGAATGGTTGTAAAGGGGAAAAATGTTGATAACAAAAGGCATTGTATTGTAGGCAATCACGCAGGGTAAAAATGGTGTAAACAAAAGGCATCGAATTGCAGCCAATCACCAACGCAGCAGCCATTCAGCAGTTTCATAAGGAATCCTACGAAAATTTCGCAGTTTTCGAACATTTCTTACAAATTTTACTAATGGGTTAATTAAGGTTAATTCAGTACCCATCATTGAATGAGTTGTGTTTTGGTCAAAGTATCAGTCTCCACTCTTGAAAAATTCAATAACAGTGAACAACTGGGGGCCTGGTACTGCAACCAACGCATGGCACAATTCAAAATGGCGGTAAGCTGAAAATTTAACATTACTAAAAAATAATTAATTGGAAACAAAAATGGCTTCAACAAAGAATAATTAAATGTAAAAATTGATGATAAAAACCAAAGGAAACGAAAATTAATAATATAATTTTAGATTAATATTTATTCTTCGACATTGAAGGATCCTTTAATACAAGTTCACATTAGCATAAATATTTTTGATCACGATTAATCCCATTCGATATGGCGTTATTTAGAAAAAAGACTTGCACTTTTGATCATTGGTATGTACAGATAGTTTAGGGAGCTGACGTTTCATGCATTAGCAATTCTTCTGATTCGCCAGTAGCTCTGATGCTCAAACACTTCAACCATGAATTTCTTAAACTTAGGCATCATGCCTATTTGTCAATGCCCTTTAAAAATATTTTATATCTATTAAACAATTTTTACCGAGGGTAGTGAGGTACTAGAATGGTTGTAGAGGGGAAAATTGGTGTTAACAAAAGGCATTGTGTTGTAGACAATCACGTAGGGTAAAAATGGTGTATACAAAACGCATTGAATTGCAGCAAATCACCAACCCAGCAGCCATTCACCAGTTCCACCAGGAATCCTACGAAAATTTCGCAGTTTTCGAACATTTCTTACAAATTTTATTAATGGGTTAATTAAGGTTAATTCAGTACCCATCATTCTACCCCAGGTCACCTTAGGATGCCTTTGATTTTTGTTTAAATGTAATAGTTACTCGGAGTCAAAATGGAATCTAAAAAAGAATAACTTAAAAAAAATTCACTTATATAAACCATTTTATCACTTCTTCTCTCTTTATCCATCCATCTTTTAAAAAAAAAACAAATCTCAGCGCTTGACAAGCATCCTTTAGAATGATATCGCTTGATAAGATTGCTTCCACTAAAAGATTCCACTGCAATACTGCGAGACATACCTCTTTATTTATTTTTAATTTTTGTGCGAAGAAAGTAAAGTCAGGAGATTTCTTCTCCATTGACTTAATCTGAAACTAAAGAAACTATTGTTAATAAACGTATTTATAAGTAAGCCAAATATTTGGGCCTAGGTTTAAAGTTTTGAAAATTTAATCCTTTCAGTCCCAGTTAACTGTCAACACCCCACTTCCTCCTTCCATAACACACACAAATTAAGACATTTGGTAATGAGAAAATGAGAATTGATCAAACAAAGCAAACTACTGAAGATTAAAAGTAAATTCTTTCAAACTTGTTCAATGGAAAGTAGAGTGGGAAAGTATGGGCTCGAATTGAAAAAATTCAACAATAAAACTGGGACTGAAAGGATTAATTCTCATAAAAAACAAATGCTCTTAAAATGTTCTTATGCAACAGATACCTTTGTTTACATTTTCCATTTGTACATATCATAATGCATTGGAACTGGTTACAATTGTATGGAAAACAGGTTTACTTATGCTAAACATACAGTGTGGGTTCCAGAGTTGGGAAATTCCAAACTAAGTTGAAAACGTTTAATAATAAATATTTTTCTATACTACCCTAAATTTTGAAAGAAATAAACAAAACTTTTAGACTCTATCTAGAGTCCTTTATCCACGTAAACTGTTTGCCCGGCCCTATAAAATCAATTATGGCTTAGCAAACAAGTCATATCGCTAAAAAAAAAAAACCTCTGTTTAAATCCAAACTTTTAAAATTTCGATTGACGTATTAAAAGTTTTAGTTTAACGATTTAAAACTTAGAAAATGCATACAAAACAGAATTGCAATCTTTTTACTTTAAAAACATCATAATGTACATCCAAAGGAATGCAGACATGCAAGGACAAGATTGATCATTGCTAATGTAAAATGAAGCAAATAAAGTTGGCTTTGTAGTAAAAAAAATGAGAAAGTATGTTAGGGTTTGAACAACGAAATCATACAGTACAATGTTGTAAGGATGGCAATTATACTCTACCTCCCTGGTAAGGACAGCAGCTACACCTTACCCAGCTCTGGTAATGATGGTAATCACAACCCACCTCCCTGGTAAGGACAGAAGCTACATCTTACCCTGCCCTGGTAAGGATGGCAATCAAAACCCACCTCCCTGGTAAGGACAGTCAGCTACCCCTTACCCTGCCCTGGTAAGGATGACAATCACAACCCACTTCTTTGGTAAAGATGACAATCACAACCCACCTCCCTGGTAAGGACAGCAGCTACCCCTTACCCTGCCTTGGTAAGGATGACATTCACAACCCACTTCCCTGGTAAGGATGACAATCACAACCCACTTTCCTGGTAAGGATGACAATCACAACCCACTTCCCTGGTAAGGACAGCAGCTACACGTTACCCTACCTCCTTGTAAGGAGAAAATGAAATACACTGATTTTGGTAAACTTACTCTCTTGTCATGGAAAGAAATATTTCTTGTTTCACTCCATGGAAACAAAATTTTTGCAGTCAGTTTATTATCTTTTTCGTAAATACTCAATCCCATGGAGTTGATTCCTAACCATAATTCAGTTCCTTTTTTATTCTGCAAACAAAGATGTAATTAATATCAGTAAGGGAGTATATTAGCAACTTGCCAAATTTCAAGTACAATATTTTTGTTAACCAATAAAGCTTTGCTCACACAGGAGCAGACATAATGTAAAATAGTAAAATTGAAACGTTTCTGCATCATCTCGATGCCATTTTCAAGATTAAAAATTGAAAATTCAATGCAAGTGGTGCTTTAAGTAATTAAACAATAGACAATAGGCAGTTAAATAACTTAATGCAAAAAGAGAGCTCAACTTGAAAATTAGCATAAGATTGACTTAAATAAACACTTAATGAATGTAAATAAACACTGGCTAAATAAAAACTTTAGCAGAAATAGAGTCACTCTGCACGTTGAGTTCTGGTTTCTGCTGCCTAATAAATTACATTTGTTTAGTTAGAAATTTCTATTTCTGCTAAAGTTTTTATTTAGCCAGTGTTTATTTACATTTTGTTAAGTGTTTATTTAAGCCAATCTTATGCTAATTTTCAACTTGAACTCTCTTTTTGCAATAATTTATTTATAACTGCCTATTGTCTATTGTTTAATTACTTAAGGCACCACTTGCATTGAATTTTCAATTTTTAATTTTGAAAATGGCATCAAGATGATGCCAAAACGTCGTTTCAATTTTACTATTTTACAATATTTTTGTTACTCGTTTGAATGTCAAAACCGTCACAATGGTTAGTCTAGTTGTTATTAGGGGCCAGTCTCCACCATTTGAGATGGTTGGGTTACTGTAATTATTCAGCCTGACCAAATGACAAGACAATGCTGCCTTTGCTCTCTCAAATAACTTGAACCTTCATGTCTTCTTGGTTAAGGACATTAATCTGCGAGCCCAGGCTCTCAACCCTGTAATCAGGGGAATTCAAAGAACCCAATATCAGAATTTAAATGTCAAATATCACCAAAGAACTCTCAGAAGCCAGATAGAGGCGTGCATTTATTTGTGCAAAGCATCTGAACATGGAGATACATACAGTAGATGCTAAGATGTGTGCCCAAGAAGAAAAACGTAGTTTCATTCTATTTGTTTGACTTGTTAATGGTGGAGCCAAACAGGAACCTTTAAAACATATTCATCACTTTAGTTAACTGAACTGATCATGAATACAAGCTGTTTTTTTTTAAAATACAAGCTGTTTTTTTTTTAAAACACAACTGGGAGCTCACAAAAGCGAAGTATAGTGTCATAATCAACTGAACTCTGAATGACATCCATTACAAAATTCAATATTTATTTGACACTATAACCAGGCTTCTGTTACCACAGGAACCCCATAGTGAATGGAAAGTGATGATACAACCACAGGAAGGACATACCATAGGAACGTATATATTTACTATGCCTAGTATCTTTAATTACTCATCTTCCTCAAGTAACAAGAATTAGTAAGGGAATACTGTTTTTACTGATAAAGAATTTTGATTTTGTAAATTTACAACAAAATTGCTTCACAGTGCAAAATGTAGATATTACAATAATTTATATTAAATTCCATGAGGAGGATTTCTTTAAATATAGGCTCTTTATAGGATCCTATACATTCAAATTATAGAAAAAATAGGAAATATAGGAGGTCTGCAGCTGGGAGGCCTGTCTTTTTAATAAAAAAAATATGTTTTTAGATAACTAATATGACAAAAAAATACAAAAAATTGATGTGATGATGAATGTAAAACTGCATTGGTGTTTCTGAAGAAATAAACAATAATTTTTTGAAGTTAGCCCTTCATTAGCATGAAGAACACAATTTATCTTCAATCCACCGATGGAATAACATCTGAAATTTTAGTAGTTTTTCTCTTTTCTTAAAGTTCAACTTATTAAACAACTTTTGCAACTGTGGCAAAAATTTGAAAAGAAATTTATTCAATACTTACATAAATTTCAAAATAACTAACTCCATACATTTGTAGTTCTTGTGCAATTTTTAGGTATTCTAACTCAGCGTCATCTCTGCAAAAGAAACCATAACATTGCATTCAAAACATAAACTATATTCACAACATTATTTTAAAAAACTATGATTAGGACAGACAAACTAAAAATAATTAGTTTTTGAGAGCCCGGTTAATTTTCATGGTAAGTCGGTCAGAATAAAAGGAAAAAGAAAAAAGTCCCTTGTTCCCTGAAACCAAAACGATTGATCATTTGGAAATCTGGAACAGAGTGTAACAATTAAAACAAGGATCTAGCAATAGGAGGAAAGCAAATTGTGAAAAATAAAAACAAATTTTTGTGGTAAGCCAATAATGGCTTACCAACATTGTTACCAAAAAATTGGATGCCACATTTGACCAACCACTCAGAGGCCAGTATTCAATCACATGACAGAAGTTGATAAAATAGCCCATTATAAGCAACCTCCATGACTTACAACATGTATTCGTCACGTACTTATTTTTTTAAATTCTTAACAGAAGATAATAAAAATATTCAGTTTTTATTTAGCTAAGATAAAAAGATAGATAAGCATAATAATAATTAAAACTTTAACTAAATCTCTTTGTTAGCTATTGCACAGTTTCAATCAAGAGATTGTTTAACCTTTTTTAAAAATTAATAATAATTTTTGGACCTTAATATTTTGTTTTGTGTCTGCTATCAAAACAGGGTTAGTCATAACTGCATGTGCTCTTATAAATGAAATTGGTCTGGCCCTAGTCATACTTGCAAAAACAAAGAACGACACTTTGACCATTCTAAGATCATTTTCAAAACACTGAGTTACCTTGTAGACAAATATTAGATAAACTCTATTCATGTAGGCCAGCCCACTTAGCTATACTTCAACTCTACGTTTCTAAAGCAACACATTCAATAAAAATTAATATTCAAAACCTTGCAAATAATACAAATTCAAAACAGAAATATAAAACTTGTTTTTTAATTGTTAAATTTAATGTTTTATTCTATCTCAACCTGATGATGTTATCAAGACGACAAAGAATTGTTGTCTATTTCAGCTACTTTTTGTATTTAAATGTACAATCATATGAAATGGAAATTTAATCAAGTTTAGACCTGCCAATGCTTTCATCATGGCCAGGAGTCTCCCTGTGTGGAGGTACGATCTCCCAGTCTTCCAGGAGTGAGCCAAATCCTCCCATTACAAGTACAAAACTACATGTCTTTGCATTTAAGGTTACAGAATAGGAGATGTGTTTGGCAAAAGTTGTGTTTGTACGTCACATTAAAATGATTTCCCTTGAAAGTACGCAGTCCTTTCTAGAGCAACATAAATGCAGACTCTTTGTTTGTTAGCAGAATTGGAAAAAATGTATAATAGATGTCACCAGATCAATTGTTGAGAGGGGGTCGACTGAAGGGTAGGGAGTCTTTTTTTGAGTGCCAAATCAAATGTGCTAGTAATCTAAGGGGGGTCCATGCATTTGTTTCCACAAGAAATTTTACTGCTGCAGGAAGAAGGGGATGGGTGCTTACTTGGTCATATAAAAACTATGGTAATATATAAAAATATTTCGAACGAAATTATTCTAAAAGGATTTTTTCTAAAAGTTAAAGGAGACTTTCCTTTTTTTGAAGTTCAAAAGGGGGGTTGTTTGCACCTGATGACATCCCCCCTTGTGACACCTCTGAGTATCTCTTATTCATGTCACTAGCTAGTTTAGCCTCAGGTATAATAAATTCCTTCATCATACACTAAAATAAAATGTAAATGTTGAACCAAAACAGATGTTCACCTCAAGTTTCATTGTGATGAGCAAAACAATTGCAATGCACCTACCTAGTCAAACCTGTGTAGTTTGCATAACACGATGTTATTCTTTCCTCCCACATGGCGGGTGTCATCTGATATTGATCTACAACCTAAACAACCCACATACTGTAAATGGTGGTCAAGGGAAACATGTGATAACACAAAAGTTCTAAATTCAAAGCAAACATCAGCCAATCATAAAACACTTCACAAACTAAGAAATTTAGATAAAAACTGAATTTACAAATTACGGGCGAACACACCCTCTGGATGACAATTTTGTCTTGGTTATTAGTGATGTAAGTAACATAAATTTTGAAAAGAAATTTCAGTTGTGTTTACTTCCCTTGCTGGCAGAATTAATGTAAAATTGGCTGGCTCTTTGAATGATTCTAGATTTGTTGTCTTTAATGAAATTCTGAAAATGAACTTGAATTTTAGGATGTGTATTAAGGTAAGTGTTGAGAATTAAAAGCTTATTAAATTATCTAAATCGCATTTTAACTTTTATTTGGTATAATTATTTAAAAAAAATAAAGAGAACGAAAGCCTTGTTTTCTGACCTTTGTGTTCTTTTTCGCGATCTGAGTTCCAAATCAGATGTGTTGCATTTGATAGCACCTATTATTATATTTTCACTTTTGTCACTAATAGAAGTCCAAAACTATGTCAGCGTTTTCTGAAAGTGCCGCTTTGTTTTTATTTTACAACCAAATACCCAAAATTGCACTTCTGTAAAAGAAAGCGGTGTAGTTTTATTGCGATAACTTGAGCCATTTTACTCGATCTGGAGAAATTTTTCTATTTCAAAATCCTGTTCTTTAAATGAGATATCACAATTTATTTTTTACTTGTTTAAAGGTTTGCTACTGATTTTTCCAAATGACTAGTAAACTCATTTTGGTCCTTTCCATTGGTTTCAAACTGAACAGTAACCTTATAAGGGTAAATAAATTATGGTAATGCATACTATGTTGGCAAGGTCTACAATTTTTGAACAGAATTTTTTTATGGTAAGTTATGATAATTAAATTATAATTTTTATTATCATTTTAAAATATTTTCAACACATAAATGACAACTTTCAGTTTCTTTACAGACATGTTTCGGCAGTGTCTTCTGCCTTTGTCAGTGTTATAGAAATTAGATAATGGTATGTATATATAGCAAAATTAATGACAACAGTGATAGATACTGAGATAATAGAATTGTTTAGAATATAATGGTGGGCCTCACACATTTACAAGCACTTAAATAGCTCAGAAACATGTCGCTCAGTCTGCGATCATGAACACTGTTTTGAGATAATCGACGAGACCTCAAATTATTATGATTTGCAAATCAAACAAGTGTTGCATATCCTTTGTGAAAAGCCCTCGCTGAATGTACAATTCAAACACTTTAATAACAAATATGCACTGTAAATGCCCCATTGTATTCTAAACATTTCTATTATCTCAGTATCTATAACTATTGTTATTAATTTTCCTATATATACAGTACATACGTACCATTATCTAGTTTACTATAACACTGACGAAGGCACAAGATGCTGCTGAAACATGACACTGTAATTATACAGAAACTGAAAGTTGTCATTTGTGTTGAAAATAGTAATCAATCATCTATTATCATATTATGGTTTATCTTTTGTTTTTTGTCTTTGTGATTTATAAGGCTAAATCAAACTTGTAAAATATTAACAGCCAACTGATTCACATCTTTCCAGCTAGTTTAGGTGTTGAATCTTGTTGTATAACTAAGGTGTATGTTTGGGTTTGCTCTATCTTCTGTAAAGCAGCTCCCAAACTTAGCTCAAATAAAATTCTAATAATTTTATTAATGCTATACAACTCCTCATTGCCTTCTAGCAACTTACTCTCTTGGGAAGCAAATGCTCATCTTTGAGGAATCCTGGTTTGTGAATTTCCTTGTCATAATCACCAAACTATAATAAATAAATATAAATGGATTGAATAAATGAATAAAATTACTAACAAATGAATATAAATATAGCAGCTTTAATTTATAGCAACATATTAAAGGGATACCCCACTAACCATCAATATGAACCAACAACATAAATATAAAAATTACTTTTGTTTACCTTGGGTCCATATCAGTAGCTCACATTCATTTTTTAATTGAATGTATAAAGCTTATACAAAGTCATTTAAATTTTTTGGTTTTCAAGTTTGAGTTTTCCATGTGCCACCAACTTGAATTGTGACATGTCTATAGATTGCAGTGCCACACCCCCACTCAATAATTGCTACTAAATTTGTTAAGAGTGGAGACTGGTAATGCAACAAAGACATATATTCAAGATGGAAGGAAGCAGAAATGTTAGTCTAGAACAGGGTCAGATTTGTGAAGGTCCAGTGACACACCCTTACCCAAAACTCTGGTGAGTATCCACCCTCTTCCCGGGGAAAATGGGAAGCTGGAATTTCAAGGTGGCCTGGGATTATAAAAAACCCTGACAACAAGAAGGTGAATTTTGCACAGTGTCTCACCAATCATATTTTGTATGATGTCACTCTATAAAGAAGCATTTTCAACATACTTTTGCTTGAACTGCATATGAAGCTAACAACACTGAGGCTTCTGGAGCACAATAAATGTCCATGTTCAAAATGGCTTCTTTAACTTGTAAATAGAAGAAATGGCGAGTAATCTCCTGAATTAACTCCTCGCAAACATCCTCAGGATAAAACTTTACTCTAAAGTTGAAGTTCAAAGGATTGGAACCTTGAGAAGGCACATTTTGATCTAAAACCTAGAAATAAAGTTAATATATAAATTTAGTCAACATACATATACTTTAACATACTAAAATTTATTGTCCAAGAGAACAATGGTGAGAGCAATGTGTGCTGCAAAACTGATGGAGAAAAAGGGGACAGAGGACCTAATGGAGATGTTGGGATTGAAGGAAGCAGTAGTTCAGATGGCAAAGGTAAATGGAGTGAGATGGTACGGACATACAGTATATGTGTTGAGGAGGGATGATTGGCATATTTTGAGAAAAGCATTGGAGTTTGAAGTGAAGGGCAAGAGGAATCGAGAAAAACCAAAGAAGATGTGAAAGATGCAAGTGGAGAAGGAGAGCGAAAGTGTTGGTTTGGAGAAGGAGGATGCCTTGAATCGAGTGAGATGGAGAGTAAGAGTTGGAGAGATTGCTGTTAGAGTGGGGTAAATCTGGTCACCCCCATTTACGGGGATAAACCCAGATAAAAATTGGATTGATTGATAAATAAATGGTGAATTTGTTGTGATGTCCGCTGAAAATTGACTTGAGGTTTTGAACTTTTTTCTATTAAAATATGATTGAAGGTTTACTAAAGTCACCAGATCATAAACCCATAACATTTTGGTATTAATTTGCACACTGAAGAAAAAAACTATAAGAATGTACAGGCAGTTAGACCATGGATTAAAATGACACAAAAACGTAAATGGTTGGTAATAACTGTTAAAAATGATGAAAAATAAAATGTGAACATAAAAAAAACCCTGAATAACTTTTCTAGAACTCAGATTCAACCAATATTATGTTTTCAGCTCCAAAATTTTACAACAAGTAGGTTTTTTTCAAAGCCAAACAGTAGATTTTTTAACCAATTTGAGTATTTTTTCCCAAAGAATTTGCAAACTACCCTTCCTTGCATCTAAGTCCTCGAAGAGAAAAAAAGAAAACCTCTGGACTGATCCATTTACTTAATTGTAATCATATATGGGATGTTTACAAAAATAAATATTAATATTTATTTTTTGAGTGAAAAACCAAATAAAAATGTATCAATAGTCACTGATCATGAGAAAGCTCTTGACATGTATCTAAATTAAAAATGTTCTCCATCAGAATATTAAGTCTATACTGTCAAAATACAGATCAAAATTATTTGGGTTTTGTTCAAAATTTAGATTTATACTAATTAAAATACCTTAGGCCACTTAAAAAAATATCTCAGTTTATCATCAGCACACGCACTAATTTTTGCCAGTGCATTGATTTTTTTTAAATTTTTTAAATAAAAGAAATATGTGACGAAAAAGTTGAGAAACTTTTTCCCTGTTGCAAAAGAGTGACAAACAATTTGGTCAGCTGTGTATTACGACACTTGAGTCTCTTTTGTACTCGTAAGCTCATTGGTTGTAATATGGACCGCATCGTAACTTTAAAATTTGGTAGTTTGTGGTTTAGAATTACTCCCAAACTGACTTGGTAGTTCACAAAAGTATTAAACCTCATCCCATCCCAAAAAAAAAAAAGTCCCCTCCCCCAATGAATTTTGGGAAAAATTTTGATGATAAACTGGGACTTTTTTAAGTGGCCTTGGAGACTCTTATCTGCTTAACACCATGGAAACCAAAGATAAGTATTGGCTCAAATTAGCGAGGCTTAAAAAAGGATTTAGCTTTTTTTTAATTAATTTTTAGTAAGTATTTAGCATTTCAGTCCTTTAATTAAGAATTTTTAGCATATTGTGATTTTAATGGAAGAACAGTTAAATTAGCAAATATTAGGTGATGATAAAAAATAAACATATTAATGAAAGATCTCATATGATTCAACATTAATTATTAACTAATGAAAACTGGCCATCAAATGGCTAAACATTGGCTGATCATGAATAATCTCTCATTCTTGATAACACAGGATCTTAGCAGTAAGACATTGCATTTACAATTTTACTAACACTCAATGGATCCATACCATGAAATTATCAAACAGTGTTTTAATAAATCATTCCATTACTGAATGCCATAATTATAGATAATTTTTGATTGCTTGTTAAAAACATGTACTTTTTATGTAAAGTATAAATATCTTAAGTTGTGATAAAGATTTCAAATAATGTATAAATATCAAATCAAAAAGTGATCTGATTTTTCTGAAATGTGAATGAGTCGGAAATAACATTCAAACTAACAAAGTTTCTTTTATTCCATTCTATGAAAACAATGTTTTAACGGTAATATTGTGAATAAATATCGCTTAGTCATTTACTATCAGCAGTAACCCACTGAGAGCAGCTGCTACATGATGAAAGATTCCTTTCAACCACGGTTCTAAAAACCAGAAAAACTAAACACAGATTTTTAATTGCATTTTAAGGTAACTGAAGCTTTAATCCAGTATAATATTCAACAAATAAACAGCAAGTGGTAAAATTCCGTATTGGCGCATACTATTGTTTAATCATGCGAACTAACCCTTTCCCATATGGCCAGACCCTAAACTGCATGCATAAATAAGTATACGCCAATACGGAAATTATCCCCAGCATGTTTCCAAGTGCCGCTGTTGCCAAATAAAGTTAAAATATCAAAGACAAAAATAGGTTTTCAAGCCTTTTGCAATACTCCAACTGGAAACTTTTTTTAAAAATTTTTTCAAGTTCAGAATTAATTCAATGTAGCACTTTAGTCTTTACAAAGTTATGAAATAGTTTCCGATAAACGAAAGAAATCATAGTTTAGTTTTAGATTTTATGATTGTGCAGCCCAGCCAAATGATTTTTAGAGGCCATGCCGAAAAATTATACCTTTGCAGTTTCCTTTTTAATTAAAGACGGCAACTGTGACAAAAACTAAGTATAATTCATTAATTGTAACATTTTTTTTTTTATTAAATTCCTTTTATCAAAAAGGACTTCCATAAAATCTCGATTTTAGCTAAAGAATTAAAACAACGGGTTCTCATTTTTTTTAAATATTGGATTCTAATTTTGCTTCATTTTTGGCAACCTTTGGGCAACAAAAGGATTTTAGTGCTAAATAAAACATTTTAAGAATATATTTGGTAATAAACATTAGCTGTTAAAATTTCCCAACAATGTTTTAAAAGTTGTTGTTTAACTTGCATGCAAAGTTCCTAACGGCTGATTTCGAACGGCGATTATTTCGTCCTCGAGAAGAGTTAGGGATCGTGAAGTTGAAGAATTTAAAACTTTCGTATTAAACTAAAAACAAAAAAAGGAAGTTGCAGCAAATGCAAACACGGAGTCGGAAAGCCAAACAAATAACCCTTTCAAAAACCCGGATTTGAAAATCAAGGCTCAGCAATTTTATTTATGAACTCCAATCCAACAAACGAAAGGAACAAAATCAAAAATTACGAATACCTTTTTATTGAACCGAAGCCATGTAGAAACTCCTTTCTTGTCAACGAAGTGTAGACCAAAATACCACGTCTCCCGAATACCAATTGTTCGAACAACTAAGTCGAACAAATCTTTACCAATAGATTTTTTCTGCGTTTGAAAAAAGGTGATAAGTCGCAAAATAGTACCAACAACCTAAAGCCCTTCGGGTGGCTTATAAAAAACGCAAAAAACAAATTACAACATGAAGAAAGGAACAAAAACAAATCAACAAACTCTCTGCTTACGTCGATTGAAAATTCAAGCTCGGCATCGACTGTTGTGACTTTAACCGAGAAAGTCTTTGGCATTTTTGCTCAGTCATTTGGTCAAGCTTTTAATCTGACTACGCGAGGACATCATAAGATTTCCAAATCTCCCAGTTCCATTGTCCATAAACCAGTAATTTACCACATAACTAAGCTAAATTTTCTACATATTTTGCGTTAGTAACTCATACATGTCACTATTTTGGGCACTTGCTTGAAATCGCTATTTTTGCGGGTGTTGCTGCTGACCTAAAGAAAATGAGGCGCACATATGATGACGTCAGCGCAAACAAATTTTTAGAAGATTTGTAGCCATCCCTACCTGGTCGCTCGGCACTCGATCCAAATTTTGTTTTAAAATTGCATTGACAAAGTTTACATTTTTCGCTGGGATTTGCAGCCATTGAAAAAAATATATATATTTCTCTCGCGAATTTTGACATGAAGACACGCGTAGCATTTTGTTTTTCACGGAATTGAAATCTTGTTTCCGCCGAATTTGCATTGGTTTACTTATGACATCAGCTGTAATGTCAAATTAACTGAAACATGCAAAATCGATGAGGGCGTTTTTCAAAATATGGAGGGGGGGGGGGGGGGTTGGGGGCA
>JANCMA020144269.1:0-14205 GCA_024336925.2 Zoanthus solanderi
TTTTTTAAATTTTAACCGCGTGAAAACCGTAAAGCGTTTTATAGATTTTTATCTTTTTTATCATGTTTTATCCACGCGAAAGCCTAAAGACTAGTATTAACACGCTTTAATGTTTGCACTAAATTCTTGTCAATTGCAAGTAACAATACTCTTGAACGTGTTAGCCTTTGAAATTAAGGTGCAGGCTCTACATCTCCCCGACCCACATGGATATGTTCCAAACTCGTCTCCTTGTTTTGATGCAAATCGTCTCCTCTTGAATAAAAGATCTTTTAGGTTTGCGATAGCAAAACATGATTTTGGTTTTCATCTCCTTCTAATTTACGGATTGTTCGAGAACAGTTGACGCCTTTCGGATGAATTGTTTTGTTTCTTGAGATCCGAGGCCATATGTGACTATCCATGGTATTATCGTTTCGTCACACCTTTCTCGTCTTTTGTAATCCAATAACCTTTGCTTTCTCTCCACCTTCTTAAAAACTCGCTCAATCATGCCCTTATGTGTTGGTGTTGGTGTTGCTATTGGTGTTGTTGTCGTTGTTGGTTTGGTAATGGTGTTGGTAATTGTAATTGTATTTGTATTTGTATTTGTATTTGTAATTGTATTGGTATTGGTATTGGTATTGGTATTAAGGTTGGTGTTGGTGTTGGTGTTGGTGTTGGTATTATAGTGGTGTTGGTATTGTAATGGTGTTGGTGGTGGTGATGATAATGGTGTTATAGTATTAGTGCTGGTGTTATACTAGTGTTAGCATTATTTTATCAAACTAAGGCAAACGGATGGTTTATTAAGCTGACATGCCAACACTTTTGCCTGAGTAAATTATTTATACTTTTTTAGAAAAACCAAAAAATGATTTATTAATGTAGGAAAAACTCTTTTGTTCTCACACAAGCTTTGCATGCTTTCAATCCAGTTTATAAAGATCACAGAACAATGGCTGCTGGTTTGCCTCGAGGAAACGCACGCCTCATTGACAAGCTTGACTACTCTTGCTACCCCACGCCTCGTTATCTGCTTCATTATGGCAAAACAAATTTAAAACAAGGCATAGTTATATTTGGATAAATTAATAAGTTAAACACCGTAGTGAATGGAAACTTTTCAAAAACTGACGTTTCAGACTATAGTCCTTCGTCGGAGTGACTACAAAGTCAGTGAAAAGTCAGTTTCTAAAAATTTCTTTTCATTACGGACTACGATGTTTAACTTATAAATTTATCCAATAAATGTTTCTATTGTAACACCGACGCAGCATCCGTTTATAACATTTATTGTTATTTTTGTTTCTATTTATTGCAATTTTGCGACGTTGCAAAGTATTTGTCCGAAATTGCTATTAATCGTTTGTTTCTATGTACAATATATTAACACAGCACAGATTTCATCTATAATTAAGTTTAGAAGAGCTTATATGTAAATATATCATATGTATTTCGTTTATTGTTCTTATATAGGTTCCCTATAAATCTAGCACAAGTTATTGGGATTTCGATTTAAAAAAAAAAACAGTCTGGCGAAGGATTCGAAATCAGCTAGAAACCAGAACACACTTTTTTTTTATAAGAATCCAGTTTATAACTATAAGAACTATATATATAAGAATCATGGCATGAGGCTCAGATTTCGGAAATTTTAATAATTTTTTCAGTAAGAATCATACTGAGGCTCGATCACTCGACCACTCTGGTTTCACTGCTTCGACAAAGTGAGGACCTGTTTTGAAACTATTATTTAAGAATTATTTAAGAATTATATAAGGCTCAAAATGTCAAAATTTTAAAAATCGCTAGGCTCGGGAAAAAAAGTATGATTCTTATAAAAAAAAAAAGTGTGTAGTAATTTTGTGTTTAAGGGTTAAACTATACTGCCAAAATAACAAGTGTTTTTTTAATCAAAAAACTTGGAGTAGAAGCGTAATATTTCAGATGATCCGTATTCCTTTGCTATGTTGGTTATACCGTCCTTTTCTCAACCAGATTATTCTAGGATATTCTAGTCTGCGGTGCAGAGGGCGGACGTGTCAGTTTTATATTACAGCAATAAATAACTACCGTGCCCGAAAAAGACATTAATAAGTTACTTTAAATCGCTTGTGTGTTTTCTAATTTGTAAACATAGTTTCAAAAAACTTTTCGAGAATGTTGTTACAAAAAGAAAAGCGCATGAAATTCTTAACAATATATCAGAGATGTTGATCAGGTTATCTGACCTATATCAAAGTACTTCTTAATATCATCAAAGAGATATACTTTCATATTTTATTAGCTAAATCACAACAGCCAACATATATAGGCTGGATTAGTAATGCGAGGGCGAAATAACTATGACTGTGAGAATCACTGAGAACTAAATTTTGAATCTTAAGTGATAATCTATTTCCTCTTTTTGTTTGTTTCTACAGCAGTATTATGTAAAACATGGAGAGATTTTCCCTGTTTTTCCCAAATATGAACTGTGTCTTAGGTGGATATTTGCTAATGCTGTCGCTTAGCAACATTCGTCAGTAACGGAAGACTAATGTTCTGAAAAGCAAAATAAGTTAAGCAAATTTACACAGAAATAACAAATTTCATAAAAAGTTGACCTAAGCTATGTACACTTATATATATACACTTGATTAAGCTTTACAGTGTTTTAGTTAAACGTTTGTAAAACGTATGGGTACTACGTCACTATTTCTAACGTTAGTTAGGTTCTTCGGTGGCAACATATTTTTGGCTATTGGAGTAAGCGGCTCTTCTATAGTGGCAGAAATTACAGACTTTGAGAACTCGCAACCTCTCTCGCGTTTTTTCCTTTTTTCCTTTTTCTTCTTTTTACTGTTGCAATAAAGTTTTTTGAAAGCATTTCTAAAGTCTCGACTCATCCCAGTGTAAAGCCAAGGGTTCACACAACTTAGAACATAAGGCAGCCATACAATGACTGCTTGAACTTCGATGGGAATGAAATGACTTGAGTCGAAAGCTTCAATCAATGTTACAACAAGATAAGGGCTCCAACAAAGAACAAAGAGGAAGACAATCAAAGCAAGGGTTTTTGTAATTCGGAGTTCCTTAAAAAAGCGCTTTCGCCTCTCCATCGTTTGAATTTTAATGAGTTTCTCCTCGCCAAATTTTGTGAGTTTGAGTGAGTCCAATTTGATAATCTGAGCGATAGCAGCTTTGTAGATGGAAAAATACGCAAAACACATGACGAAGAGAGGAAGACAAAAGATGCCGATAAACAGCACCACAATGTAGGCCTTCTGGTAAGTAAGATCTGGGTGGAACCGCATGAACGATAAAAGGGTTAGCGCTACTGCATAGCCCCACGCTGTTACCATAGCAACCTTGGCGCGCCTCGGGGTAACCACCATGTTGTACCTCAACGGTTGGATTATGGCGTAATACCTGCGGAAAAACCAAAATTACCGAATCTATGAACACTTCTGACGGAAACTATCTGATGATAAGAAAGGCCAAACCTGTATTAATACTTACTTGTTATCTGATAAATCACAATTCATCGCCCAGTGACAAAATAACAAAAAACCGCATGCCGCCAAATAGAGCTATTTTGGGAATGGCGTTTGTCCCCATCACAATTAGCATTGTCAGTCATGCAAATAAATTGTAATTTGGCGTTTGGCTTCAAGATGCGAGGCCACGTGTTTGTTGTTTATACCATGCACTTGACATTCAGTTTAGTTTAGCAGCATGTAGCGAATAGTTTTAGCACCTTGGTTCTTAGGTGTAAGCAAATTGCACAGACTGTGAACAGACTGCGCCAAAAGTTACAGCAGTGTCTCCTATATTTGTTAGCGCGGCATCAGTTATCCGTTTAATCGTCATTGTCCGAGGCTATAGAAATTTCATTTTGTTTTTCTTTTCCAATAAATTAAGCTGTTCAAGTTATCGTGATTTATGTTTTAAAGCGATACGCTCCACTAATCAGAGAAAGTTACAATATCTATCAAGAAATTTTCCTAGCAATAACTTTGATTAAAATCTTATTTCGGATCTATTTGAATTGCTTTTTTAAAATTTATTTTAATGTCTTACAACATATACTTTTAAAAGTGGGCAAATATTTGAGCCGTTATTAGACAAAGCTGTCCAAAAACTTGTTGAATTAACCAATCAATTCATTCTTCTACTTGGAAACTGCTAGTGTAGTATATTTCCATTTCACTGAAAACTTTTGCCAGAATTTATGTGAAGAGATAAGATGTTGGAGATAATATTTAAAGATTCCCATTTTAAATAAATGTATTTTTATACTTGATTTTTGTCATAAAAGTTTTTGAACGCTTCGTTATGCAACTCAGAAAAAATTGAAAATCACACGAATACTTAAAACGGAAACACAAAAATATATATAACGCGTTTTCATAAATGAAACGAAAAGTTAAAATTGAAACAAAAACTGGCGTTAGTTTCTGGTTCGAAAGTCACTCTTTAGTTATGATCGATACTCCATGTACTTTCAAAGATTGGAAGGATTAAATCATAACAAAAAATGCTGTTACTTCAATTGTAGGAAAAAATTGTAAAGGAAAAAATATTGTAGCAAAAAACAACTTTAATTTAAACTTACCTGTCAAAACTAACCAGTGTTGCATTGACAATAGATGCGGAACAACAAAATACATCTATCCACATGGTTCCAAGCTCAAAGTTGTACCGACCTTCGTCACTTTCAATCTGCAGAAAGCTGTGGAAAACCCAGTATGGCATTGCTAAAATAGCAACACTTACATCCGCACATGACAAAGAAACTACGAAGTAGTTTGTAACTGTTCGAAGTTCGCGAAACACATGAATCGCGTGGAACACAAAGCAATTCCCAGCCAAAGTTGCTATAAATAAGAGTGAGAGCAAGATCACGTAGGGAATATTTGCAGTTAAATGAACACTGAAAGGATCAGGCTGAAGTTCATCGTACAAGTGTTTTGCTAGCGCTTGTGTTGAGTTATTTGCGTTGTTCATTAAATTGGCCATTACTTTAGAGCTTCGAATGTTTCTGAGCTGTTTTTCCTCTGTGTTCAAGAGGTCTTAAACGGTGAACTTTTTAAACGCTTTACCCCTGTTCTCGCTGAGATGATAAACTTACAAGCTACGTGAAAAGTTAGTAGTTTTTGACTTGTTCTTTTTCTTCAAGTTTTACTTTTTGTCTTTCTTTAATGAGCTTTCTCCAATAAATTTGCTATTACTTCCAACAACTCGGTCCTAATCACTGCTACTCTGCTCAAGGCGCTCTCTTGTCGTCTGACAAGAAGTAAACCTGAAACATAAGCCAATCAAAAAAATAATCTTTATTAAAACAAATCAAAGAAAGAACAGAAATTTTCTATTTACCTCATTAAAACAAGGCTAAATAACTTACAAAGACCTAATGGAGGCGAAATCGGAAATTCTCTTCTTGCTTAATTCGAAAACGGTCTGCTCGCTCGTTTCTGAGGCTCTTTATTTATACTAACCCGTTGACAAAAGAAGAGAGCGCGTGAAAGCTATTGTATATTGTGATGAGAAAGGAAATAATTTTCAATGGCCATAACTAAATACCTCATTTAACATTCAGAACTATAAATAAATCTTGAATATATCTGTCAGGATTGGCGCCAAGCTTTTTAATTGAGTAGTTTTTTTTCCTTTGTACAAACCATCTTCATTTTGAAATAAGTTAGTAAAAAGCCTCCAAATCCGTACCAATTTCTGCTGTTCTAAAAATTTGACTTACAAAATCAATAACTGAAATCAGCCCTTTTTACTTTTAATAATATTGTCCTTCAAATTATGAGTTTTTGTCAGCTGCGAAAAGAAAAGAATCTTCAAAAATAATACAATTTATATTCTTGTCTCTTTCCGGTTGGTTTTGTTTGAACAATCCAAGTATTGTTTATAGGCCACTTGTACAACAACTGACTTTCCAAAAACACTTGAAATGAAATATAAATATCAAAAAGGTCATTTGCTAAACTTCTGTTCAAAATCTTTCAGCTTCTTAAAACTTTTAAAGGCGTGAAAGAGTCTTTAGAGCTTTAATTACACTTATATTCTGTCTTTTTAAAAACGATGCGATTTATAATTGAAAAGTTTTTCAGTGTTTTGTTTAAAAAGATGTTGATTCGCCCATTAAATGTTTATTGATAAGGAACGTGCAAATTCGGAAGATTTTTGTGTACAACGCAGTACAAACTTCCTCCCACTGATATTTGGGTTAAAAACTAAAACTGCTAAAATGTATTGTTTTTAATTTTTGTTTCTTGGAAACAGATTTATCTTTTTCATGTAAAGCAATATCATAGTGCAGTATATCTACAATAGAAAAGTTTGGTTCTTATTGTCTCATTCGTCAGATCAATATTGAAGACAGTTTTGATCCATTTGGAAACGCAGTTTGGACTAATTGTCATTTGTCATTCGCCGTGAGATTAATCAGTTTTAACAATTTTCTTTATTTGAAGTAAGAAACAAATTATGATTTATGATGGAAACTTTCTACATGAGTTAAAGAAAATTAATATTTATTTGACATTCATAAACTTTAAATTTTTAAGACTTTTGCGCCGATGTTGAAATATTTGCAACCAATTTTGAAGAGATGGCTTTTTCAAAGTTTTGAACTCCAACAGATATTTTTATTGTAAAAAACTAAAATTGAATGGAGTACCAAGCAGGTATTAGGAATATCTCAGGAAAATGAACGCAAGCACTTAAAGTAGCGAACTTAGCTTTTTATTTTTTCAGTTTATTCTAGCAATACAATTATTTTTGACCATTACAAACCAGAAGATGACTGGATAAATAAGTATATAGATTTCTTCATCGTAACTAATTTTTTACTTATTTACAGCTCTAGTACCACTCTTCCGCTTTCAATTTTCAAGTCAGTTTAACTGTCATTTCTGAAGATGTTTATTGTTAAGTTAAAAAATAAATTACTTTGAAAATCTGCAACATATACGTCGTGCTATAATGTTTGTGATTACAGTTTGTGTTATGTTTTTTATCAAGTTAGAAGATAATTTCTTTTTTTACAAAGCTTAAAATTTAAACTGTTAAACAAATAATTATGTAAAAAGACCAAAAAACATACGTCACAGTACAAAAAAACAGCTGCTTTTCTTTCTTTTTTTTGTTTGTTTGTTTGTTTGTTTGTTTTTCATTCGAATCTCGGTAACTCAGATTGCCAATGGAAACTTATAACATTACTTCGAGTTATCGGACTTAAGCTTTCAAGTTATTTGAACCAAAAGACCAGAAGGGCTTGACTAAACAGGATTTGTGCTAATAAATGTAAAATAGAAAACCAACTAGCGGAAACTAGTTTAAGCTGCGTCGGTGTTTCTAAAGAAACAATTTAGTAATAAAAATGTAAATTCTGCACCGTAAAAACGAGCGAATACTTACTGACGTTTCGGACGTTAGTCCTTCATTGGAATAAAATTCGTTTTCGGACGTTAGTCCTTCATCGGAATAAAGTTCCCCTTTACTCCGATGAAGGACTAACGTCCGAAACGTCAGTAAGTATTCGCTCGTTTTTACGATGTAGAATTTACATTTTTATTACTAATATGAATGTAGACAAAAGATATTAAAAATGCAGCCATTTTCGAAATATGATGTCAATTGCAAAGCCAAAGATCAAGCCTGGAACCCTGGGAGGTAGAGTTATTTAAACTGCAGTAGTCTTACAGTACAACCACAACAAAGTTTGATCAGAAATTCATGGTTCGTACTCATCATTATCATCCAATATTGATTCAGGTTTATCCCCGTAAACGGGGGTGGCCAGATTTATCCTACCCTAACAGCAATCTCTCCAATTCCCACTCTCCATCTCACTTGATTCAAGGCAGTAATTAAGGTTCATACTCTTTTGACAATTAATTTCAAATTCCATGACTTTCATGACTTTTTCCATAACCTTTTACATTTTTCCATAACCTAGTGCAGTTTTTGTAAAATACAAGAAAAAGATATTTAATATGCTTCATTAGTCGAATCTTTCCACATACTCTGTTAAAACCTTGTGCAAGTTATTAGAAAAGCTCAATTTTTGTTGTAAAGTGAATAACCGACTGTCGATCATTTAAATTATATTGCAAGCATTTTGCCAAACTACAAACTTGTGAATGGCAAACAAATCACTAGTTGTTTAACCCTTTCAGTCCCAGTTGCATTATTAAATTCTCACAACTTAAGCTCATGCATTTCATTGAACAGGTTTGAGATAACTTTTTTTTTAATCTTCACTAGTTTGCTTTGTTTGACCAATTCTCATTTTCTAAGGAGAAATTGGGTGTTGATAACTGACTGGGACTGTAATTAATTTAAGTCTTAATCATTATGAAAAAGTTCAACAAATTGAAAAATTGTTAATTGAAATTGATACTGCCTCAGTTCAAACACTGCTGCAGTATGCAGCACCAGCCATCACAATTACACTACTCTATGCCAACATTACTTACAGAGATGCTAATTAACCTCTGGAGATCTAAAACCTGGAGATTTTTCATTTATAATACCCGGCATCAAACTACACTTCCCACCTCCCAAGAAAAAAGCGATGACCCTCCTTATCATCATTGAAGACCATTACGCAATTTGTTTTTTCAAATCAGCGATTGTTAGCTTTTTGATTTTCAGAAACAAATTGTTTAAATTATATTAAAATTATCACTTCAGCCAGGCACTAAATTTTGTAATTTTGTAAAGACGTGACGTGGATGGCAAAATTTAATAAATGTTGACAAAAACCATCTTTAAAATAATCACACATTTAAACACTATAACAAATGAAACGTGTGATTGCTGAAAACAATTAATAAGTTTTGATCTTTGGATGCAAGTTTGCAATGCCTGTTTGTCACAACATGTAAATTTCAGCATGAAACAAACATTTCTGTGGTTTGTAATTTCTGTGAAAACACAGGCGCATAGAATAAATTAATGCAGGTGCCATTGGCGTGTTGAAGTTTTGTACATTCGCTGTTTGCTTTTAGGTTTTAGAAAAAGTGTCATTGCTGTTTGAATGTTCAATGATATTTTAGAAGAACATATTTTCCTTGGACAGGTTGGAAGAAGATCGATTGTTTGAAAACATAATTCTCTGTTTGTCACACATCTGCATTTTCTCTGGAATTGAAAAAAGCTTTTAATTGCATTTTGACACTTCATACCTGCCATTTCAAAAAAGGTAAGACGGACACCTGATAAATGAATGTGGTTATCACTGCGAATTCCAGTGCTGAAAGATTTTAAAAAAAATCCATTCTTTTGGAACTTGCTGAACATTCAAACCAATTATTTTGTTTGATGCACAACATAATAATTTTAGAGTGTTTTTGTTTTGGAATTTAGAAAGAATGATAATCCATTTTCAAAAATAATGTTTGTAATACACTGTACTTAAAGTTTAAAAAATGAATCCATTTTCCCCCACTGAGCTATAATGCGATTTTGTTGCTGAGTATGTGATTGGATGCTGCAAGAGGTCAATTGTGCGAAATTACACCAGCGCACAATATCAGAAGCCCTGTATCATGTGAACCAATTAAAATGTTTTATAAACAATCACTCTCCCAAATGGGATACTTTACAATGTACATACCAAAGAAGACTCGTGTTTGTGTTTCTTTTTATCTCTGTCTTTTCCTTTCTTCTTTTTCTTTTTTGAGTGATCCTTAGCTTTGTCCATTGTGACTTTGATGAGTGATTTCTCTTTTCCATCTTTAGAAACAACCTGTTCCTTACAGCTGCTACTACCCCCCATCTTTAACACAAGTTTAATGGGTTTTTCTGCTTTCTCCAACTTACTGAACTTTTCATATTTACCTACCACAGGAAATAAACCAAAATTAAAACACAATCTTTGTAACAAAGTTTACATTCAATAAGACAAAATAAACAGGGGCAGATCCAGGAATAATGTTTTGAAAAGGGGGGGGTTCAACTTCTGAATTCTAGACCCTGTTCTCGAACTCCCTCAAAAATGAAACTTTTTAAAAATGCCTTTAATGGCTGCTACTGACAATACATCTTATTTAGATTTACAACAAAAAATTGATCCACACTTTGGAATCAAAATACAATGTCCGCCTAAACTGAGTCACTAGCTAATAAAGTTTATTTTACATTTTTATTTTTATTTTTTCTATATTTCTTTTTTCAAGAAAAATCTATAACAGTCTTTAGTATTCATTGTAAGTTTTTAGTGGTACATGTATTACAGTGTAGTTAATACGGTACATTATAAACTTTTGTTACACTATGTTAATGTTTAAATACTTGTAAAAAAAACTAAGGTTTAAAAGTTACCCATTTTATCTACAGTGTGTTTGCAAGTAGACAAGGTTATGCACTTTAGAAAATTTAGAGTCCAGTAGCTCTTGTCAACTGGTAAGGGTGAACAGGTCATTTTTTACTGGGCTCATCAAAACCATCCCACAAAAATGATACTTGAATAATTTTTGTATTATTCTAATGGTATGCGGCATATACATTGTATATAAAGAGGTAGCGTGGCTCAGTGGTCAGAGCTGGGGATTTGAATATGGAAGACCAGGGTTCAAATCCCCGACTCGGACTACTGAATGGATTTGTCCTCGGTGATAATAGGAGCAAATTCACCACGCTTTGTAAATAGCCAACTGGTTTGCCTCCTACCAGTTGGGATTCTTAACTGGGAGAGGGGATGATTTTAATATGATACTGAAAAGCCCCTTTAGGGAAGTTATCATTAGATATTATTATTATTATAATTATTATTGTATAAACAGTTCAACTTGCATTAATAATACTACTTGAGAATGATGTCAGAGAGCATCGAAACATCGTCAACAAAACTTGTCATTGTGTCTTTTATTATTAAGTTTTTTAAAAACAAAACTTTAAATTAAAAAATATATACTGGTTTATCATTAGAAGACACACTGATTTTTGCTAGAGCATTAACTTTTATTTTTCGTATAAAATATATGATGAAAAAAGTCAAGAGACTTTTCCCACGTTGCAAAACAAGAAACAGAGAAACAATCCAGCCAGCAGAGTCAGTAATAACTTTGTGACATTCAAGGCCCTACTGTATGAGTGAGCTTATTGGACTGTCTAATCAATCTAGATCCTTCTTAGAAATCTCCATTTTGTCATTGACAGTATTATCACTTTCTGTGCAAAGATGTTCTCCTGAGTGAACATGAGAGATGAAAAAAGGCACCCTCCCTCACTGAGTTTGGAAAAGTAAACAGCTACAGTACGTATGACTTGAGTGAGTTGAGACACGATATACGCTACAGCGTTATAAATATTTATATTAATATTATTACTGAAATTAAAATTATTACTATTATTATTGTTCTCATTCTTTAACTTACCAACTAATGCCGAGCTATGTATGCTAGTTTCTGTGGAATGCATTTAAAAAGAAAGAAATTATAAATCTAGCATTATTTGGTAAAATTGCCGTGCTGGCGCTTACTAATACTATTATTTAATCATGCAAACTACAGTAACCCTTACTAGACCATAACTTCTATAGTAATATACACGATGAAACTGCATGCATAAATAAGCACGCTCCAGCACGGAAATTATCCCATTTTACCTTATCTTTTTTATCAACTTCTGATCAAAAAAATTTCTAGGTTCAGTGGGGCTTTTCGAAGATTTAAATCAAATTTAATAGTACTAGTAACATAAACAACACAAAACGAAAAAAGTAAGACAATTAATAAACAAAAGCAAACCTTCCGAAGCTTCAGGAAAATTCTTGTGATGTTTCTTGCCTTTATGCTTCTTTCCCATCACTGTGACTTAAAGCTTTTCTTCACAACAAAATAACAAATACAAACTAGCATGCCCTACACTATACACTATTCAATCCGCCATTTTGAAAACTATGCCCGTAAGTGGATGTCAGCGGTCACCTTCAAAATGCAGCATTGTCGTTCTCGTTCCCAGAGCCCATCACCGTAATAAAATAAACTATGAACTCTGTGAACGAGAATGGCATGGACTGCTGGTTAGTCCGAACTAGGACCCAGTTTCCTAGTTAAGGTGGAAACCAATGTTGCAGTTAACTTGTGCTTTATGATTTTGTGCCGATCCTAGCATGCGTAGCAAGTGTTTCCGTTAGTTTTTGACGAGATTTTCTATTTTGGCCGGGCGAAAATTGGGACGAGAATAAAAAAATAAAAAGAGGGGGTGGGGGAGAGGAGAGTGGTTTATGGTTGAAGAGAAAAGCTAGGTTACAAACCCCGGTATTTGGAAACTTGGGTGGCTATATTTACAAGTGCCAATCAAAGTAAGTTCTTGTCATGCATAATTTGAAAACTATCGAAAACGATTAAGTCAAGTAGGCCATATCAATGGGCATATCAGCTGCCCCACTGTAACGATGGCTCATCCATGATTTCTAAACCCTATTCAGACTGAAGGGGGGACTTTTGGTGCAACCCAAACTTTAAAAACCTGTAACTTTTACACAATTTTATGAAACACCACCAAATTTTTGGACTTTTCCTAAAATTTATTTATCAGTGTTTTGGTATTAGTGATATAGTGTCAAGAATTTGTGAATTGCCATGGTAACGGGATTTTGATTGACAGTCTTTCTCAATTTTTGATCTTTTCGTAGTTTTTAGTTTAATTTTCTTGTAGGTCTTAGTTTTTTCCCTAGTTATATATAAATCACATTTAGCTATGATCAATTTTTTTTCAAGACAAAAGTTTTAATGACGTCTGATATGACGTCATCAATGTAATTTTATTCAAATTGTTTTCCAATGACATCATGCCAGTGTAACGTCATATTTCTTATGTCGGCTCTTTGAATATTTTTATTTTCAAGTTTCTCTATTTACATTGGTTGGAAGAGTGAAAAAAACAATAAACTAATAATTTGATCAGTATCTGACAATAAGTAGCCCTGCCCTCCCCCTTGCAATTTTTTGGTTATATTACATGGCTTCAACTGCTTCTATTAGTACATATTTTGATTTGGATCAAAACCTGAAATATTATTATAAGTTTTGAAATGTATTTAAATCTGTTTTGTTGGATTTGGTTTCCTTTGAATATGATTGGTTAAAACTATTAGGCACGCGAGGCATTGTTGGAAACGAAATGGCAGCGCCCATGTGAAAACATCTATTTTCCTGTTCAAGTTAGAATGGCGAGATATATATCTCTGAGGAGGAAGTTTTTAGGCGTATATTTAGTGATTATGATGAGGAAGAAGATAACTTGGAAGAAATAAATAGCGATTCGGATGAAACAGAGAGTGAGGAAGATATTTCGCCTTCTAGTTCAAAGCACAACAGAGATGGCACAAATTATGAAAGCGATGATGAGGGGATCTCAATGCTAGCTTTGAAGCTAGCCACACAAAAAGAAAAGTTCAAATTCACAAAAGGTTTGTGAAAAACATTGATTCATGCCTTGATCCAGATAATTTTCAAGTTTACAGCCTTCCAGGTACGGCCGACAAAATTTTTTCAGCATACTTGGTGAAACCAAAAGGAAGACAACCCGGTGAAATGATCAAGTGGACAAATAAACCACCAGAATCAGCAGGAAGGTAGGCAAAGTCGGACGTCATTACTGGAAGGGTCGGTGTGAAGACAACCGCAAGAACAGCAGATAAGCCAAGGAAAGCCTGGGAGGAGGGGGTGGGTGCTTGGGTGTAAACTGCCCGGATAAGTTCTTGTTGCTTCGACTAGCAACTCCATTACGCAGTCTGATCTTAAAATGTGGGGGAGGGGGTGGGTGTCTGGGTGTAAACTGGCCGAATAAGTTCTTGTTCCTTCGACTAGCTACACCATTACGTAGTCTGATCTTAAAATCTGAGATCTCAGGGAGAGGTTCGGTGCCGGGGGTCAAGTTGAATGGCTATATTTTCATTACTTAGTCTGCTCTTAAACTGAGAGGTCTGAGAGGGTACCGGGATGTAAACCGAGCGAGTGTGCTCTCGTTGCTTCGACTATCCGCCGCCTGGTTAGCCTAGTTAGTTAGGTGCCAGTCTATCGTGCGGGAGGCTTGGGTTCGATTCCCGGCCGGACCAACACTCAAGGTTTTAAAACAATTGAATAGAAGGTGCTGCCTTTGCTCTAAGATCTTCAAATGGTTAGACTTTCGCGTCTTGTCGGAAAAGGACGTTAAACCGTAGGCCCTCGGAGACTTCTGTGTTTGTGTGTGTATTTGTCTGTCATGTGAAAGGTC
>JANCMA020144365.1:0-14205 GCA_024336925.2 Zoanthus solanderi
GGGTATATTTATTTGAAGCTAGTCACTATTCCCCACTGTATCCCTAAAAACGTTTCTTTTAGTCTCAAAATGCACCAGGAGCCATAATTTTGTGTCTTAATTTCTAAAATTTTTCTCCATTTGGCACCCCCCTCCCAAACCCTTCCCCCACTCGGTCGCTCCGCTCCCACGTCAATTCTGCCCCACCACTCTTATTTACCTTCCTACGCCAATGATCACGGTTTGCTTTTGAGGAAACTAGACTCAAGGGGGATGACTCGCTAATTTGTTGACCTAGCACAGCCTGTGTCGTACATTTGTGATTAGATTTTGAAGAAACTCAGTACGATTAATAGGTCGAAATTTCTGCAGTAATCAATTCTAAAAATAATTATAGCACTTGCAACAACAGTTGCTGCCGGTTGAGAAGACCCAACAGCCAACGCTGACTGTACTCAGATCGCCATCCGTAAATAACTTTGCACAATGCCAGTCAGCTTGTGGTGAACTCTGACAAACTTTCTTCTCGCTGCTCAACTCAATCAAGTTGTCATGGTGTTGCCGATGCCCGAGCCAAACACACATTGAACTACGTCACTGAAAACCCATATAAGGATTCTTGCGCAAGAGTTCCAATTTCTCACTAATTAGCCAATATCAAAAATACCATAATACTCTTTGTTTGTCCCTCCAAAATTTTGCATAAGAATTGTTTCCAGCCTCTCTTGGGACCAATGTAAGTCACAAGAGAAAATAGAAACAATGCTTATGCAAAATTTTGGAGGGACAAACAGAGAGTTATGGTATTTTCGATATTGACGAATTTATGGCCAAACAAGCAACCCCATTTTAAGGCTGGTTTGCCATTGGCAACCCACTGATTAAAGTAAAATATTACAGTCTCGAAACCCGAGGAAAGCGACCCGCGAAAATTTACCTGCGACCCGCGACAACATACACGCGACAATTAGCAACTCCCCCACTCATCACACTACTTCGAATCAGAGAACTAAAACTCGATACAATCGGTTACTGAAATGGACTTGACAACTTTTGATAGTTTTGGTCCACAATATCAGTGTAAGTGGCACAAATGGAGGACCGCTTAATCTCTTTTATTGCTCTATTTCATGCAATACATTATGTTAAAGAGTTTTTTATATTTTATAAAATGTATTTTTATTTTTTCTTGTAGTTGGAAGTTCGGATGTGTATTTTCGAGTTATTGGTCTAACATGTTTCTTTCGGATTATCCATTATTCATCCCAAACCCTGCTTGTTATTATATTCCCCATAGAAAGCAACCCCTGTTAGCAATTGGCTCAAAAGGTGAGAAATTTTGTCAATTGTTTTTCTCAGGTGACCTACGAAAACGTCAACAGCTCACAAATGCTCATTCTCGTGTCCAGCTAGAAAACCTATGGTTACCTTAGGCACTAGACATTTCTAAATACTCCACTTGGATAGTACGTGGGTTTTGATTGGTCAACAAGTGTGTTTTCATTGCGCTATGAAGCACGAAAATGACGTGAGCATTGTGGTCGACTCTCTCCGAGTTGTGAGAATTAACAGAACGCGCTTCGTACATCGTCTTTCTATTGTTAAGACTGAAAATATTTTTATTGTTAAGACTGAAAATAATAATTTTATAAAAGAAATATAACATGTTATCCGTGCCTCCATAGCCTGTTGAAAACCTTGGCAGAATTTGTGAGAATTCTCGAGCAGGTGAAAACTGATCTGCTCTCAAATTCTCCCAAACGTTCGCCTCAGTTTTCACCAGGCTATGTAGGCACTGAAAACATGTTTTGATTCTTAAATATTTAGTTTTTTTTTCATCTTTTTCCGATATATGTTAGAAATGAAACTATCTATAGTAATCTATTTGTAACTTTAAATCAAATATGAAATGTGAATAAAGTTGTATTCTAATGTACAGGTAGCCCAGTTTACGCCTTCACAATTACGGCGTCTGGTAAATATACAGGTACAAGAACAAACGAAAGGACAATGGCAGTTTCGGATATTGCTGGAATATTTTAAAGGTTCTTCAAAATAAATCTGAGCCTGTGCTTTTCCTCAGATAATTCTTATATTTCAGGGAATTTTGAGCCTTATGTTTCAAGCAGATTCTTTTAAAAGTAAAGCATTTTGAGTGTATAAAATGATGCGAGAGTTCCAGGCTGTAGTTTGATTTAGACAGAACCCTGCCAGAATGACTTTATCTTTTTACAGCTACAAGTGTGCAAATTCATGGGTGTGGATTTATTATAATTGGTTTAGTTTCCTTTGGTACACGCCTCCAGATTCAAATCTTTTAACGCTGTGAAAGTTTTCGTCAAATTTTTAGATTTTTATTTTACTGAAATTACTGGAAGTTTACTACAACAAAATTAACTGACTCATGGCAAAAATCTGTTTCGATTATACTATGATTAACAAGCTATTTCCATCAGTCTAAATCTCTAAATAATTTTTATTCATCAAACATCGATTCGTAGATTTTTTTTGAATTTGTTATAACTCGGTTAATGAGATTTGGTGATTAAAACATAATCCAATCAAGGAAAAATACTTGATAATCGAATGTTGCTCGCAAAAAACTTTGTTTTTATTTCAATTTGAGATGTTTTTATATTAACAGCGTAAAAAAGTAGTTCTGGGTTTGTAAATCGGTGTATCTGGTTTAAGAGCCCAGCTGTCTTAACTTCATAATGCGATGATTTCCTTCCTACACTATTTCAGTTATTGTTTTAGTAATAAATATATTTTTAAAATTGAAAATGGTTTATTTCTGTTGCGGCTATTTCTTTGTATTTTTTTCAGTTCCCTTGTTGTTCATCTTTTCTCCCTTTCTCTTTTCTTTCTTTTAAAGTCTGTTACTTGTGTATTTGTCTTTTCTTTTCACTTCGATTTTAGCATGAGTCGTTAAGATCGACATTTTACCAGGGCTTTGCTTCCTCAAAACATTCACTCAAAGTACTTTTATCAAAACTGAAGACTTGTGCAAGCATTGACTGAACTTACAACGTGAAAAACATGTTGTGACGTATACGTTTTATTTTTCACGCTAAGATCAGTCAATGCATTTCGTTTTGACAAAAATATTTTACTTTTTATACTATTTTTGACTGATCAATCTTCTGATCCAACATTTACAAGCTTATTGATCCTACATAGTTCTGCACTGGTTTTAAACCGACTTGTTTGAACACTACTGCAGTTTCTAATAAGGGCCGGCCTATTCATAGAGTCCATCATTACACGCGGTTCTTTATTCACAGCTGGCCTTCTTGTCAGCCAATTGTTGCCTGATGGTTTTCAAAACTAGACTGACTTGCATGATATCACATTTGCGGTATTTTTGATACGTAATAAAAGAAATTGTTCTAAATGGTACATTGTTGCTTTTCCAAATGAAGTTCTTTTGGTCAGTGAGCGAGTTTTGATGTGACCGTTGACCGTATACTTTATAGGTATTTACACCCTTTACCGAGTATTTTATTTTAAAAGTTAAGGCCGAAATGGGTGCGACTAAAAGCTTACATCTACACCGCTATAGGAAACAACATAAACAATCGAAAACTCCTCCTTTTTCTGATAAAAAGCTGCCTGCAGGGCTGAGTTTCATTTGACTGATGAGTAATGTATCAGCTTTGGCGTTTTAGTTTGGACCCCCATGACGCTTTTTAGCAAGTATTAGAGTTCAATATTTGCTTTTAAAAAACAAATTGTAAATTCGGTTCGATATCACCGCGAGTTGCTTATAGAATTACAGGCGGTGAGCTGCCGTCCTTTTTATAAGATATTCACAACAATAAATGCAAGAGATGGTTTTTAGTTTATCACGTTATCACTTTTGTCGATATCACAAGCCTTATGTAAGCCTTGAGAACAGCAATTAAAAAAATAAATAAACGAAACTTAATAAACAAGTTGATAGTTGCCAAAAGGCAGCTTTGTGTGTCTTGCTAACGCTGAAGTATATATGGTTCATTCAAACCCGTATGAGAGTTAAAATCCGGGTGGACGGCGAAGAGAAATGGGGAGACTGGTCAGAGCTAGCTAAGATAGAAAGCTAACTAGCGGTAAACTAGTTTGAGCTGCGTCGGTGTTTCTAAAGAAACAATTTAGTAATAAAAATGTAAATTTTACACCGTAAAAACGAGAGAATACTTACCTTTACTCCGACGAAGGACTAACGTCTGAAACGTCGGTAAGTATTCTCTCTTTTTTACGGTGTAAAATTTACACTTTTATTACTAAAGAGCTAGTTAAGCAGCACTTTGACAGTTCTTCAGATTTTACTTTTCCATTTCAAGCATTCTATTGGAACATATCTTAGATACCTTTATTTACATCATTCCTCCCACAGTGCAGTAACATAGGCGTTACCAGAACTTTTTGAGGAGTCGCCTGAAGGGAAGGGAGTCTTCGTGCGCAGATGGCGCAAGCAGTCTAAGAGAGGAAGGGGGGCAACATCCCTTTTGATCTCCCGCAACAGCTATCTCTGTTGATCGTTGCAATGGCTTCAAAATTGATGCAGTTTCGCCTTCAGTTTGGCCATCTCACGAAAAATTCCAAAGTTACGAACCGAAATAAACAAGTTTAGTTAAAATGGTCGCCATTTTCCGATCAGTTGCTTAATAGAGGCATGGGTCGAGTTCAGTCACGTGAACTTTTTTTTTTTTATGTCTTGCTTTTTATTTCTCTTTTTATTTTATTTCATTTAATTTATCTATTTGCTTATTTTTGATTCTTGGTTGTTGTTGCTGTTGTTCTTTTAGTGGGATCTATTTCAGGGTTCGAGTTGGTTCTGGTCTTTCGACAGTTCGGAGTTGGGATTCCCGTGCAAGTCAGTTTAATTTCCAAAATGGCAATCAGAAATATAATGCGTTTGTTTAAACTGTCAGGTAAACGAAAAAGCTCTTTATTTTTTATAGTTTTTTGTTATTTTAGGGGGTCTTTGTATTTCCGGGGTCTTCGTTTTTCCGGGGTCTTCGTTTTTCCGGGTCTTGGTTTTTCCGAGGTCGAGTCTTGGTTTTTCCGGGGTCTTCGGTCTTCAGTCTTCGTTTTTCTGGTCTTCGTTTTTCCTACACCCATATTCATACACAATATTCAGTTGAAACACAGTACAAAACAACTGGTTCGCAGTGCGAACCAGTTCATACTCTCGCAGAGTTGCAAGATTTATAGTGCACACTCTTGGACGTGTTGGGTACATAAATTATGACTTACTTGGGCCATAAAATGAAATAAAATTGTATCAGCATGTTATTTACATACATTATATAACTGCTTTAATTTTTTTCTTTTTTTTTTCTTAAAAACATTGTTTTTATATGCAAATGTAGAATCTAGAAAACTTTTTATAAAAATTGAAACAAGACGCTTCACATAGCGTGTACTGGGTTGTCTGCGTTCCTGATTGAAGCAAAAATGAATTTCTTTGACACAACGGAGAACCTGACTGCACGGGTTGAAACTTACCAAGCGAAATTTATTTTATTCGGTGTTATAAGTTTTCGAAATTGTAAAACTCTGTACTTGGATACAAACAAAGAAAGTGCCACATTTATAATAATAAATCCCGTCTGACATAAAATGCAAATGTTTTTATTAGCTAAGATAGACGCTTCTGCTGTACCTTTTTGAGAAAAATTAAAGCTAACACTATGTAATACGTTTACACTATTTAAACACTATGTGGAACACTATGTAATATGTTATAACTTATACAATGGAACTGGTTATGTAATGGTTACAGACACGAAACAGCATATGCCTTTGTCATCTATTAGAGTAAATCCACATGTTTGTTGAGCTTCAAAAATAATGACTTGGTTAAAAATACTGCAGCAGTCTGATTTAAAAACTCCATACTGCAAATATTCCATGATCGCAGGTTCTGATAATTTTCGCTTGGTCAATTGCCAAGGCGAGTATCAGGACAGTGTTTTGATTACCTTTGCTTGTCACAGAGGCTTGTCAATTCGTGCTCACTTTATTCAAGCTGTCATGGTGATGCCGAGCAATCACGGAACGGGTAATATAATTGTTAATCCTTAAATTTATAAGCACTCTTGTGCAAAAATGCATTTTCTAACAGAAAACAGGAAATAGAATAGCCCCGACAAACCCTCTGCAATAGTTTGAACATTGTTTTAAACTGACCTGGCCAGTCATTAGACGGAAAAAATCAAACTCAAAAATTTATTAGTGAACTGAAAATGCAAAATAATATACAAAATTTAAAAGGATTAAGACTAAGTACAATACATCAGTTCCAACAGAATGCGGGATTTTTACAAAACCACAAGAAATTGACAATCTAAGAAATATTTTACAAAAGACTAGCGAGCAGTTTGTTTGTGTTATTCTATCGTTTCAGTATGAAACATAAATTTTGATATTTAATTTTTAAAAAAAAAAAAAGTGTCTTCACGCAGCACTTAAAAACAATCGACCTCGTTCACGTGGTCGATGATACCAATGGAAAACTAAAAATTCGCTGTCGCTGGCTTTTTTTAGCATGTAGCTGTCGGTATTTTATTTTTAGTCGAGTATGTTTTCGTTTGCTGATTTTTCGGGGCTTCTGTGTCGCGGTTTTTAGGCCATGTTGCTTGTCGAAATTTACCCCTGGCAGGCGCCTCTTTGGCGAGTTTGTAAATTTTATTACCAGGCCCGGCGGAACAAGGGGGGCTGGGCAGCTGTAGCCCCCCTCCCCCCCACTTTTTTGCAGAGCAACGAAAACGAAAATCGTGAATTATTTGTATCTCTTAAAAAAGCGCTCAATCAGCCCCCCCACTCAAAATCTCCGCCGGGCCTGATTACTTGCATCATGCAATACTTACCACAAATTTTTTTCATACTTTTGTAACATTATACCTTCTCTCTTTGAAAATGTGCATTTGTTGTACGAAACTGATGCCGCAGTGGAGAAAATTTTGAATTCATTGATGTGACTAAATCATGTTTCTAACTTCGTCTCCGAGTCAACCACTTAAAAAATCTCGTTTTGCACCAAAACGTTGAGAAATCGATAAGCCAGTAGAAGAAATGATGAAAACTAGGCACAATCTGTATTTGGATGTAAAAAAATTTCTGACTAGAACACGATATGTTGTAAATACGGCAATCGTGAAAAAAGGTAATTTTGGCTTCTAGACAACCGCCATTAGGGCAAACTGACCCGTTGGACAATGTCGGGCCTATAATTTTCCAAAACAAAGAAATTGGATGAAAAGAAATGTATTTCAGTTACCAGGAGAGACTACTTAACTCGTGCACAAGTTTTAAAAGAAATCGAACTTGAAACTGAAACCGAGTGGTAGGTTTTTAGGCCGGCAGACTCTTAAGTCGGTATGAAGTCGGCATTTTTATCATTCCTAGCCGGCCGCCACACCAAAAGAAAACGACGAAAGATCAGATACCTCGCAATCGCCATTGAAGTTCATTGGAACGAATTCTTTTTCTTCAGATCTCATGACAAAGACAAGCATAGTTTAGAAAAATTGATTTCCAAACAGTTATTGGGAGAGAGAAATAGTAACAGAGATAACTGAAGTTTTACATAAAAATTAAAAGCAAACAGTTTGTTAACGGTCAGTATAAAAACCTGACTTTGGACTACGGACTACGGACTACGGACTACGGACTGCAGACTGGGTACAAAACACGGACTGAGGTATAAAATCCGGACTAGGACTACGGACTAGGTATAAAACACGGACCGAGGTAAAAAATGAGGACTATGGATTAAAACACGGTAAAGTACTGTAGAATGGGTAAAGTGTTCGTAAAATGGTGAAAATATAGGCAGTCAAGTAACTTCAGTGCATAGAGTGATTTTTTTTTCGCGCCGTAAATATCACTTGGTAATAAATGCCCTCTCTGATCGTCGGCTCCAAGATGGCTGACGTCGAAGGTAAGTGATTTTGATTTTAAGACGCTTTAATACATGTATAGGGAGTTTGAAGTAAATTTTCTTACATCAGCGATGTCTGTGTTGCAGTCCTTTTTCACAGGTATATTTTGAAGTTGTTAAGCTTAACAGAAGTATATGTTCCTTTTTGTTTTTCTACACTCTCTGTCCGCTATTTTGTTTTACCCCTGTGCATAGGCTTAAAAGCAAAAGCATCTCTTGATGGTGGATGTTTAAATTATACGAGGTGATTCAGCTTAAGATTCAAATTGGGCTCTTTACATTTAGTTTTTCCGCTCCTTTCATAAGGGTCCGTTGTAAAATTGAGTTCTTAAGTCATCTTTAGGTTATCTTAAAATAATTTTGTATTGAAGATATTTCTAATTTTCGAAATAAACCGCATGGAATTCTGAGTTGCGCAGCGTACTAGAGAAGCGATGGGTTCTTTCTGTACCTAACCCTGGTTTTCATGTTGACACCGCACGTGGCATTTTCGAGGTCAGTGATGGCGAATTTTGATAAAGATATTGTATGTTGGTCTTTGCTTGAACTCCCAGCGAATTGAATTGAAGAGCTTATATATCGCAACAGAAAATTTTACTGAACTCGATGGCAAATTTTGATCAAGATTTTGCCCGTTTTTCATGTTGAGACCATTAGAAAAGTTTAACATGTGTCAATATATATTTCGTTATCACAAAAACCGTTTGCAAACAAAAAAGGAAACACAACTGCACCAGAGCTCACAGCACTTCCCATACATCTTTGATTACTATTAGTAATAAGCTTTTTCGTAAATTATTGTCAATATTGATACTGTGTTAAATTTTCTTTGTGGGGTGACTGTTTCCCTCGTTCTATAGAATAAAAGTATTTTATAAAGTACTGATTAGCTACCCCTGACACTATGACTTTGGTATCATGGTAAAAACTATTCAGGTACGTTATAGAAGAATGTATGATTATTCCGATATACAGTACCAGTACATAAAAAACATGACTCATGAGGATATAGTTCTGTATAGCGGCTCCATGTGCATTACGGTACATTCCATTCATTTCATTTTATTAGGTTGTCGCGAATAATTTAATAGTTGTATAGTGGTTTATCATAACGATCTTCTGTTGAAGATTTCCTTGACTCGAAAGCTTTAGAGCCATTCAATTTAATATCCACACTCCCCGCTATGGATTATTTTTTCTGAAGGGATATGGTGACTTTAAAAATTTGTCAGGGGGTATTTTGTTCTATTCGTTTTCGGAAGGATAGGAGGGGAAATATATTAAATTTCTGCTTTTTTTCTAGGGAAAGTCTTATGGAAAGATCATGAAACTTTTGTCATCCACAGCTAATTTTCCGAGGGGTTTTTGAATATTACTGGATTTCTTAAGGGCTAGCCCCAATGAAACACTTCATCCATATACATTTCTGAAGACCCCTGAGAAAAGAGTTTTCTTAGGGTTCCAAGTGAAAAACTACCTCATCCACATGGAAGGGGGGGGGGGGGTGGATATCAAATGGAATGACCCTTACCACCCAATGAGGAATTTTGAGATTCTTTATTCCACTCAAGCTTGTTGGATAAGATGCGGTGATTAACGGTCAATTCGGGGCTTCAAGCTTCGTTGGCTCTCTCAGTATCACTTCATATTTAACCAAGTTAGTGGAATAGTTATTTCTTAAAAATATAAATATCTGAATAGTTCAAACATGGTAAAAATATTTGGGTGTATCCTCTCTATCTAATCTTGTAATTTAATATAATTCTAATTACAACTAGCCACTCTGTCTACTTAGTTTAACTATTTACATAGCTCATTTAAACCCCTGTTTCAATACTCTTGTATGTGAAAATCATGATTTGATGGTCCTGTCTTGCAATACAACTGTCATTTTCAACATTTTCTAAAACATGCTTTATGAAATTTGTTGCTGATGCAAAAAATTTAGTCAATCTTTATACCGGAACCATAACGGCCATGGGCAATTCTTATATAGACATCTGGTGAAAGGGAACGTATCAAATCAGCTTCCCATATGTTTCTGAGTTTTTGAAGGCCATGAGTATTGACTTTTGTAAAATGAAGCACACTTCTATAATATAAATTAAAATTATCCATTCTTCTTGCGGAAGGTAAGCACTACATGACTTTGAAGTCATTTGGGGAAAAGTCTAAAAACAAACCAGCTGACTTATGGTTGTAGTTAGATTTCTGCCTTTAGATGACGCAGATAATCGAGTGCATTAATCCACCTGAAACAAAATAAAATTAATACAATTTACGGTCACGATAAGTACAAAATTCAAACATTCATTTCTAGTCCTAGCTTATTTTGTAACGTTTAATTTGCGACGCACGGCTTCTCCCTTTTGAGGCCATATTTCCCAATTCTTAAAGAATTAACCGAGAGCTTAACCGTAAAATACTATGAACGAATAATACCTTCGCAAGAAAGCTTTTCTTTTTAGGGCGGTCGTGGTTGGCGCAGCTGGTAAGATCTCTGCCTTCCGACCACAAGGTCCCGTCTCTGCCGAGATTTAAATATTTGTGTGACCTTCTTTACCGCCTAAGCTAACTGAGCTTTCCATCCTTTCGGGATAGGTAAATGAGTACCAGCGTCTGCTGGGAGCTAACCTGCGATGGAATAGTGTCCCGTCCAGGGGGAGTCAGAGACTCTCATCCACTTAACACTACAGAAACCGGAGATACCATTTGGATACATTTGGAATCAACCAACAGTCAGCTGATAAACTTCCCAACATTCTAAACTAGATTCAAACGGTTTTCTTAACTATCTATGTACTATAAATTTCTTCGTATTCCAAGTCTACTTGCAGTAGCCACAAGCGCTTAAAAAGCGCCTTTTATTTTTCTTCTCAAAGGAAGGAAGATGTAACGATATAACTTTCGCTTCCGCTGACGTCAGACATTAGTATTTAGTAGATCTTCACACATTAGTATTCAGTTGATCTGTGATATAGCGGGTTTATTCAGTTTTATAGAACGCAGTGTGTTTTTCGCTTCATGCAGTTCGTATTTATTTTATTTATTTTTCTGGTTCTTATACAAACGAAACAGTGCACTCTTGATCTAAACTATAAGATATCTCGAAAATTTCTAGAAAATCACTTGATTGCAAAGTTAGTGATTTGACAGTCCGAAAGTTCAGTGGAAGGGACTTGACGAGGGTAGACCACTTTCCCCCCTATCCTGAAACGTGGCTTTATATTTTCACCGCTGAACGGAAGTGAACCGTGGGCTCGTCAAGCCGGAACCATGTGGAATACAAATTTAAAATTTTGTTAAAAAAAATTCTTTTTCTAAACAACATCGTGGTGTGACCCCATGACCAAAGTACATTTGAAACCTGAACCGTAAAAAGTTTGGGCACGAAGTTTATTTGTGTCGTCGTTTTGTTTACTCGTCAAAGACGTTACTAGGAGTTTGAAGAATTTTTCTTTGTGTGTAGAGTGAGATTTTGGGAAATCATAGTTTTTTTGCCGCGTGCTGTTAGTCTTCTTTCATTTATCAAACGGTAGCAGTGAAAATGGATTATGAAAAAGAAGGAAGTCTACCTCAAATGTTTGTGCGACAAGCCGAAAAGACACCCGATGTCACGGCTGTTGTTGCTGATGATGGGAGAACGCTATCTTTCGAGGAGCTTCATCGAATGACGGATGTTCTGGCAATGTATCTCCGTCAAAAAGGTTGTACCATAGACAGTGTCGTTGGCATATACATGGAGAGATCCTTGGAATATCCAGTAGCGTATATCGCAGCCCTGAAAGCTGGCGGGGCTTATATGCCAATTGAGCTCTCTTACCCCGAGCCTTTGTTGTTGTCAATCATGGAAGATGCGAAACCTGTAGCAGTCATAACAACCTTGGAGCTGAAAGATCGACTTCCAGCCTGTGTGGAAGTTATTACTCTGGACGATGGCTGGGAGCAGCGACTGAGCGAAGAAAACGAGAAATTCCCGCCTCTGTCGCCAGTGAACGTTGAATTGGACAATCTAGCTTATGTCGTATACTCCTCAGGAACAACGGGTCGACCAAAAGGTAAATCACTAAATGAAAATTCATTTTAATGTATTTAATCATTCGCTGATTCAGGAAGTTGATACGTGTTCTTTATTTTTTATATAAGATTATATTTTTAAAAACTGTTGTCGATTTTTTTTTTTGCCGTTTTTGGTTTTTCGCAAAATGGAGCGCATTCAGTAGAAATAAATTAAGAATGGCAAAGATTATCAGATGATAGCTATTCAACATGGAACCACGTGGTGTTCATAGGTCTTGACCTCTTCTAAGAATGAGAAATCCGATTACAAATAACAGCATGAAATTTCGAGTATAGCCTTTTATTAGTATCAGAACTATTATGTTTTCTTCATCTTTCATACAGCCATGTTAACATTCGCAAGAAAAATAGTTTTTCTTTTTGTGTTGTGAGCACTTCTAAATCCATATTAATACATGTTTTTTTGGAATAAAGATTACACTGGACGACTAGAAAAGTAATTTGAAACGCTAATTGTCATACTATTAAATATTAATTTAATCATAACAAAGTTTTATTAATTCGAAATAATGAAGATTTTCCCATTTTGATTTGATTGCTTTGCAACTGAGAAAGCCATTCGTTTACATTTCTTAATTTCCAAGAACGATATCGTAATGTGAAGACAAAATGAAATTGAGCCACCGATAAGTCGTTTCCATGTGGATGAAACCGAAAAAAAAAAAAACAATATGACTACGAATTAAATGGCCACTTAAACAGCATTTAAAAATTTATTGGCTGTGATAAAACTTTAAACAGCGTGGGCATAAGAACTCTTATTTGTTTTAAAATAAAGTTTCACCTGTATACTAGTTAGCAATTCAGTTCACTTGAGTTCAAGAGGATTAGAGAAAAGAAAAGAGAATTTAAAAAATTTATCATTAAAAACCCTAGCTTGTTTCAGAGCACAAAAGATTATCACAATTAAAATTCAAACTGAACTCTTTTATTTGATTTTGGTCAGATATATCTAAATCCTAGCTTTGCTAAATTGGTTCTTGAGTTTTAATTAATTCAGCTGATTACTTTTGTTAACAAGTACAGTGTATTTTATTGCTTGACCCTGCTAGGATCCATCATATTGAACAAAAGTGAGACAAAATGAGAAGCATATATGAAAAAACTAAAGCTTGTAAATGTAATACCTTATGAAAAGGTATGACAAGGATGCTAGAGCCAAGTGAGCTAGGCCTTATAGCCCCCCCCCCAAAAAAAAAAAAAACAAAAACAAAAAACAAACCTTCTTGCCCCATCCCCACCATTCTCGTACCTTTTTGGCTCATTTCACTAACTTCATCACTACATCAGTGAAATGAGCCTGGGTACGAAAGTTGCATCCCCACTTTTTCAACAATTTACTTCCTTGTGGACTTTGAAAAATATAAATACTTAATTTGGGCATGAAGAAAAGTGGTAATACATCAGAAATGATTTTCAAAGTTGTATTGCAAAAAAGTGTAGTAAGGATTGGAGAATTTTAAAAATACTTTTAATATAATTTTGATTGTTTTATTTATATTAATAGATTTCAAAATAAACAATTTAAAATACAGAATTTTAGTTTTTTTTCCAAGTGAGCTTGCCTCAGGACTGCACTAAATAAACTGCTTTCGACATTGAATTAAATTAAAAATAGCATTTCTATTGTTGCTAACCCCCACCCCCCCATCTTCCTCCAACTTAAGATTATGCATCAGAATTTCTGTATGACAAATAAAGTTTTCATCTTGAGAGATAGAGAGTTTTTAAACAACAAAATGAAAATTAAAAAAAAATAAAAATAACAAAATGTCTGTGAGCAACAGATGGCATCTTCAAGAGAGATTCAACTTCACAGCTAGATGATCAATAGTTTCTTTTTACATATTTTCAGGCTTAGTTTGAACCCAATGTCAGTTTCCAAATAATAAATCTAAACAAAAGAAAAAACTAGAACAATTTACAATATTTTAAATTTAAATTTTTAGAAGGCAATTTTAAGGATGCATTAATTATCAAAGTTCAACTACTAAATTGGGAGTTCCTTTTTCCAGTGTAAAAAAAAAATCCTATTTCATACATGCCAACCCCAAAACTTTGAAAAGCGGGAGAGATTTTTATGAGTCGACTTTTATTTAAGTATCGGTTCTTGCAACTGTTTAAGTTTGACATGCAGTGCATTGGGGTATCCATTATGGGATATGAGGATTACCGCTGACAGGACATGTTGCACTCTAAAAATCGCCTAAAATAGTCTG
>JANCMA020144468.1:0-14201 GCA_024336925.2 Zoanthus solanderi
CTATTCATCGAGCACATCTATCATTAACAGTAATAGCTATACACAATGCTATTCATCGAGCACATCTATCATTAACAGTAATAGCTATACACAGTGCTATTCATCGAGCACATCTATCATTAACAGTAATAGCTATACACAATGCTATTCATCGAGCACATCTATCATTAACACTAATATCTACACACAATAACTTGTTTGAATTAATGTTCTAGTAGCATTATATAGGATCATATTCTTACTCGCTCTTTGAAGCCAATTCTTGCAACAGTTTCACAAATGAAAACTTGCTTGCTGATACCCGAGCATCCTCCGAGAAATGCGGCACATATACAAAAATGCTGAGATTTGAACATTTTCTCCATTTTAGTGCACAGGGATTCAAACGTGTAGCAACTGTTTGTTATGATTAGTACGTTGTTTAAACAACGTCTAACAGATCACAGTGAAGCACAAAACATGCAATTGAAGCATGAGTCCTTTCTGCCTGTTAGTATACTGAATTTGGTAAATTTTAGACTCATGTATAGATAGCACAAGCGTGCTAGTAGCTAACTTGAAGCCACTATATTGGGCACTATGGCTAGCTGTTCCATAATAAAAAGGCCTAAAAAGGCCGAAACAACTGTCAGGCTCACTAGATACTTTATGGTAGATTGAAGGGGCAAAGCCTCTTACCAGTGTGGCCATAGTTCCCAATATAGTGGCTTCAAGTTAGCTACTGGCACGTTTGTCCTATTTATACTTGAGTTTATCTTTATAACCACATCTCACAAGCACTTTTACCATTACTTATGCTCGTTTTGGGAACATGAGCCTGTTTGCTAGCTATGCCATGCTGATGAGGCCTAAAAAGGCCAAAACAGCTGTCTATGGCTACTAGCAGTCAGGCTCACTTTATATTATATGGTAGTTTAAGGGGTAAAGCCCGCTACAAACGTGGTCATAATGCCCAATATAGTGGTTTCAAGTTAGCTACTTGCACGTTTGTGCTATTTATACTTGAGTTTTTCTTTATAGCCACATCCCACGAGCACTTGCGCTTTTACCATTGCTTTGGCAATAACAATGACTTTTATGCTATAGATAGTTTCGCTCATAAATTGATCTGGTTTCCAGGCGAGTCAGAGGGAGGTAGAAAGAGATTTCCAGTCAGTTTACTCCAGATTAGTGCTGTGTAAAACGTTCAGGTAAGAGAAAAAACCCTAGTTGTTTTCAGCTTGCCGTTATTTGACATCTCTTATTAGTCTAATCTCATGAACTGTCTTGCGATAGGTGTTAAAAGGGGAAAGGTAATTTGATTTAGAACTTTTACGAATGTGCCATGTTCTAAAGGAGGAGAGGACTGGGTTCAAGTTGGGAACGCAAAATAGCTATGGATTAATTGGATGGAGAACTGATTCGTAAACAGTGTGACAATTTGACTATATGGCGCCTCCATCCAGTCAATCCATAGATACTTTGAGGTCCCAAATCGAACCTAGTTATCTCCTCCTTTAGAACATGACGATAAGAGTCGTGTTACGAAAAGTGAGGATTTAAACCTGAACACTGCAGAACTGCGTAAGATACACAAATGACATCTTGTATGATTGTGTAACATTAGAGCTTGTGCAAAGCTTGTGAAACTGATAAGATTTTGGCTGTCGACCTACTAAAATCGACTGTCATCATTTTAATTGTTTATATGCAGGCTTGATGAAGATGGTAAAGTGCTGTCACCGGAAGAAATTTTATATCGGGTGAGAGTGAGATATTTTTATTTATTACATAGATATGAGTGTTTTACCAAAAAATAGACAACTCGTACTTTCCTTACGAAACTACATCCGGGATACGAGTGAGATATTTTTCATATCCTCACTAGAGAAGATATCGCTGACGTCATTCCTTTGGTTTTCGTCAAGTTTTACAGTTTACGTTTTCGCTCGTGAGACCAAGATATCGAAAGTTACCATAGCAGAGCCAGAAATAACGGATTATCGGTTGGTGGTTTTCCAACCAAATGCTGAAATTTTGAGAAAAAGAAATCTGTTTTTTAAATGATCGGGTTGGCGCTCGGTACAGTGAGTGCTATCTATAGGTTAAAACATTGAGAAAATGTATAGTTTTATATCTTCAATTTAGTTCAAGATGAAAAGAGTAGCTAATTTTAAATTTAAAGCCACTGTGTCAAAACCTTTGTAATCATACAAATCTATTGTGTGTATAATCCAGCTTTCTCAGTTGAAAGTTGTACTGTATCAAGTGTACTAAATATCTGTCATAGCACAGATTATATATCGAGGTGTGTGACCTTGATAGTTAACCAAATATTAAGGCACTATATTCAGGTAAGTTTCGTAAATTATCACTGTAAGATATTACTTTGCAAACAATATCATATATATGGTAAGATACTGTTTTGAGATTTGGTTTTGGTGTTATTAAAGAGATAATCCCTTACGTCTTGCCCTTCTTTTTGTTTCTGTAGGCTGTTCAGTCAATAAACATGAGCCACGACGTTTCCAGTGCTCAGATGGATATCAAGGTGAATCACATTCATGCGATAGCTGTAGTCTTTTGGTCTCGTTGGTTTATGATTCTAATGTAGATCAATGTTTTTTTGTTTTACAGTTTCGCTCCCTTGTTTGCTATGGTTTAAAGTAAGTTTTTTTTTTTGCTTTTAAAATTAGCAATGTAGAAACCTTTGTTAGCTATCTACATCCTTGTTTTTGTTAATCGCCGCTTTTGGATTTTTTTTCAAACTGAAAGATGCTTACAAATAAAGCTAAAACAGAATGTATCTATGTGAACTAATGCACTATAGATTATTGACGATAGAAAGTCTATTGGTGTTTCCTTTTTTGATATTGTGTGAAAATACTATTATAAACTCAAAGGAACTTTTACGCTGCTTTCAGGCCTATGTAAACATATGACTGTAAACTTTTTATATTTGTATATAATCTAAAACTTTCCTATCATGTGAAGTACTTTTTTGTTAGATTATTTTATTTCATTGTTTCCCTCTTTTAGTTGCTATTTTAAGTACAAAAGTTTGACTCCTGAAATACGACAGCTTTCAGTTGAAATTGTGTCAAGAAGTTTGTACGAGTTGTGTTGGCTAGTTTGGGAATGGTTCAACTTCTGTGTGACTACGGCTTTAGAATATTGCAGTCTGCTCCAATCGTTTTGTTTCCCCCAACAGTGAACAGTGTCTCCACCTGTGGTTGGAAGCTCTGTGTTCATGCGAGGAAATTGTTGCCAAATGGTGAGTTTATCTTGTTACGATCAGTCAGTGTCTGTTCACTATACATTCAGCCCTTTCAATAAATTTAAAAGTAGGAGACCATGAATGGAGAAGTAGCCAGCCTGTCCAGTATAATTCGGAAGATTCCCCACATAATAACATTTCGCAAGGCATGAAAGTAGCCGACCACGGTTCGAGATTTCTTCCCAAGTAGCTTATTGAAAGGGCTGTTCATTTGTGTGAACTTTCAGTATTGGATAATAATTTGTTAAAGGGATCTAACACTGCGAGCAACTTTTAGTTCTCTCATTTCAAAGTTTGAATTTCTCAGGCTTTTCAAATGAACGTTGAGATTCATTTTCAAGTTTTAGAGGTTTCCCAAGCTACTAACAGGGAACATGCATTGATGATTACGAGTGGTTTACCGGAACAAGTCCTACCCAAGGCACAAATGCTTGTGTTATGTTTTGTTTACACTGGCCATCATTATTCAAAACAGATACAATCAATTTCATGTCTTCCAGGGACGCAGTAAGGTGGAACGTGACGCTTCCTTTTCTAATTTGCAAGGGCCGAATCGCGTACACGTGCGGGTTACTTTGAATCAAGAATAAGATTGTTTATTGCTTGTAAAATTTGTGTTACTTAACTTGCATATTGAACATTACTTTAGCAAAAATAAATTGAAATTTTCTCTTTGTTTGAAAAGTGTGGATTTAAAAATGATTATCTAAACATATTTTATTTTCAACATAGTTAACACATCTATTTATTAACAGGCTGTTGTTATTGAATCTCTAAACTCAAAATGAAGACAAGTGCTGCTTGAATTGTTGATGGTGAATTAGTCATCATCATTATCATCATCCATCATCCTCCATTTTCACCCTCCATTTTCATCCTGAATCATCATCGTTGTCGTCATCCATGACCATTATCGTCTCAATCATTATCTTCCATTTTCGCTTTCCATCATCACCATCACCACCATAATCGTCATTCATGACCATCGTCATCCTCAGTCATCGTGCTCCATCATCACCATCATCCATCATCATCCATCATTATCGTCCTCCATCATCATCATCGTCATCATCATCCATCATCATCCATCATTATCATGATCATGATCATCCATTATCCTCCATTTTCATTCTCCAAATCTTATTTCTTCTAGCCGTATGTTTAAAATATTTGTTACTAACTGTGGAGACGGTTCAGATGTTGGTTTAAAGGGTGATTCTGGTGAGGTAGGAAAGCTAGAGTGCCCTGAGAAAAACCTTTGAAGTCACATTGAGACCAGCTAAACCTCAGGCAACATTACATATGGTTCAGAGCTTGGTGTAAAGGCAGATTTTCTTGTGGTAGAAAAACTAGAATGCCGACAGAAAAATGCTTCAAGGTCAATTGAGATCAGCCAAAACTCAGTCCATGTGACCAGGATACGAACCCGAGTCACATATGGGTTGAGTTGCAACTGCTTGACTATCCTGACTCTCCAATCATTACAGTAAAATATTGTTTACATTCTGTTTTTTCTTACTTTGGGTTTAAACATTCAGTAGAAATTATGGGCTGCAGCTTAAAGTTTTATCCACTGTAGGTATCAACCGTGGTCGTTCCTTCGAAGTCCTGGCTGGGTACAAATCAAGTGTGAACTCAGGTGAGAGAGGGACTGTTTTTTGTGAATGATACATTTTTGTACCGTTAGGTATTCCAGTCTAAACTGACCTAAGCTCTATATTTATAAAAATTGAATGTAAGCTCTCTGAAGATTCTAGGTCAAACTTACATTATTTTATAAATTACTTGGCACTGTTTACTTTAATCTTAAGAATGAGAGTGCGCCAAATGCCAATAAGTTTTTTTTCTATAAAGAACTATAAGGTACACGCCGTATTGGTAAGTTAATAGGCAATTCAGTGTTCGATTGCGTCAAATACAATTACCGGAATGCTTGGCTTTTTCTCTTTTATCAAACGTTATCGAGAGGGAATAAACATTTGAATAAGAAAATTCTCAAAACATTTTGGTAATTGTAGTAAAACGACGTCATCACGCAGATGATGTTCACACTGTATGTTAGCCAATCAGAAGTAAAAATTAGCTTCAGACAATTCGTTTTTATTTTTACTAAAACTCTCATTTTTCTTTATCCACCAGAACACTTTCACCATTTGCATTTAACATGAACGTTGACTGGGAATTGCAAGACAGAAATGTGGTCAGTAATATATAGTAAAATAGTAATTAATAAATCGATTTCAGGAATTTTGAATCCTAATTTTAAAGACGACGTTTCGTCCGAAACCATCGGTCTTCATCCGTGCATTTGGTCACATGGCAGTTAAAAACAAGCAATATCTATCAATATCGTTGCTCGAAATTGAACTGAACAGTTGTCAGAAGCATTTTAATTTTAGGGGTTTCAACAATGGTACTTTAAGCTGTACAACGATTGTTGACAGTGACATGGTGTCCGGAACAATTTTCTACTTTCTGTCCACAATTTAAGTTGTTGCGAAACAAAAGTCGGGGAAAAGAATTTAAACTTAAAATGTTTGTGAGTTTCGTAGAGTTAGTTTATATCCAGTTTATCGCCTAGACTAAATTCCAAATCATTTTCGTGAGAAATAGATTTAAGAGTGTGTAACAAACAGCGGATTATAAAAGTTCAGTTTTCTTTTGGATTGAATCTGTATAGAATAGAATAGAATAGAATAGAATAGCATAGAATAGAATAGAACAGAATAGAACAGAATAGAATAGCATAGCATAGCATAGAATAGAATAGAATAGAATAGAATAGAATAGAATAGAATAGAATAGAACAAAACAGAATAGAATAGAATAGTACAGAGTAAAGTAGGGTAGGGTAGAGTTGAGTAGAGTGGAGTGGAACGTTGTGGAGTGGAGTGGAACGGAGTGCAGTGGAGTGCAGTTGAATGGAGTGGAGTGGAGTGGAGTGGAGTGGAGTGGAACGGAGTGGAGTGGAGTGGAGTGGAGTGGAACAGAGTGGAGTAGAGTGGAACGGAGTGGAGTGGAACAGAGTGAAGTAGAGTGGAGCGGAGTGGAGTAGAGTGGAACGCAGTGGAGTAGAGTGGAGTGGAGTAGAGTGGAACGGAGTGGAGTAGAGTGGAGTGGAGTGGAGTGGAACGGAGTGGAATTGAATGGAGCGGAGTAGAATGGAACAAAGTGAAGTGCGGTGGATTGGAATGGAATGGAATGGAATACAATAGAATAGGTTGGAATACGGGAGAATGGAATGGAATAGGGTAAAGTGGAATGGAATAGGATAGAATGGAATGGAATGGAATAAAATTAAATAGCATAGAATGAAATAGAATAGAATGGAATAGAATTGGAATGGGTTAGAATGGATTTGATACTCTTGTTCTCTACTATAGGTTGTGACCAGTTATGGTGAACAAAAGCAACTTCAGGTTAGTGTTCAATAAACCGTACTCAAAGTCTTTCCTATTACGAGTCACTCGGGTTTTTTTGTGAACGTAAGTATATCTGACCCGTTAACATGAAAATGGTCTCTTAGTGCTGTCCCATAAGACTTAGAAAACTACATATTTTTGCCGCCTTACTGCAAGCTTCCAGCGACCTCTTCTTCTTCTTTACCGGGAACAATTTTATCGGGAGTAGAAAAGGCCTTGTAATTTTAACACTTAATTCTCTCCCAGATAACGTGCAAAGCCATCTTTGATGATAATGTTAATTGCTTTTTAGTTAAATCAGTTTTTAAAACCATTATTACCTTTCAAAAAATGCCTCAGGTTGTCCACAAATCAGTCTATAAAAAGGACACAGTCGCGGCTGTTTGTGACCCAGCAATACCAGAGAAAATGGCCAAATGAACAAAACATCAACTATAATCAGTTACTTTAAAAGAATAGCTTTTCCGTTATTATAGAGCCAGCGGATTTTCAAATTCCTCTGCTCACAGTTTTACTATCAACTAGACTCATATAATGTAAAACGCAGTAGCATCGGAATTTCTGAGGTTTATCTAAAGGAGTTTTAAGGGCGCACACTTTTAACATCTGAACCATTAACATGAAAACGGTCTCTTAGTACTGTCCCCTAAGACTCTGAAAACTAAATATTTTTGCCGCGTGACTGCAGGCTTCTTGGATAGTTTTTAGTTACATTGAAAATAGGTGTAATAGTGCAAGTAACCTTTTTTAGTAAACTATTTATCCTGCAATATAAAGGCACTTCTGCGAAAAAATGTTTTGGTTTTCGTCAAATCTTTATGTGGTTACAGCCTCAACGAGGAGTACCCACTTTGTGATCGAGTATGTCAGAAAGCAAGTAACACAACTTCGGAAAATCCTCGAAGCTTGGGAGCATTCGGGGCAATCAGGTACAATAGCGAAACTCGTGAATAATAACTGATTGCGACCTCATGGTACATTTTGGAATACTGGAGGAGTTTCGTCTAATTTCCTTTATACATGTAAATGTCGAAAAAGCATTCGAGTCAGGCTCCATGCAAACTTAATGGAATGACTCAGTTGAAAATATGTTTCCTCGAGCTACCATGCAAGAAAAACAGCCTTTCAAGCACCTCGTGGGAAATTTGACCAGCAAGAAATTTTAGAATTGACTAGTCATACAGATCCATGTTCAATTTTAAGTTACAGCCCCAATTCAGAATCCCAGCAACGACGAAAGTTAAATTTCTTGGCTGGTTTTACTCCGAGCTATCATTCAACAAGCGACGACAGAAACGCGGCTCTCCAAAGTTTTTTCAATGACGTGAATACAACAAGCAGCTGCGCTTTACAGTTCAGTTTATCGGAGGCCGTTGATGGACTATTCATTGCTGCCACTTTAAACATCTCGCCAGTTAAAGTGAGCATAAATCTTAACTCTGGTGAAAACAAGTTTTAAACAAACATTGCATGCATATCGCGTGGGCACAAATTACATGTTTTTTACAATTGGCGAATTTTTTAGGACATTGTTGAAATATTTGTACCCTAACAGAGTTTATTTGTTTGGTAGTTGTCAGTTTGAATTCGCGTTTGAATCCATGTGAAGCGTAATTTTATAAAACTAACCTGAAGAATTTGCTGTTGTTCAAATGTATGAAATCAAACTGAAAAACTTAAAAATCTACGATAAAATAGTTTTACATGTACGGGACGTATTGTCGTAATAAAAGAGAATTGTTCAAACAACAAATTTCTTGCCTTGCGATATGTAAACGAAGTAACAAGCTGCATGCAAGCGGCTGAAAGTGATAAATGATTTCAAGCGTAAATTGGCGCCAAAAGAACATAGTTGTCTTTGGCACCTTTTGCCTGTTCTATGCAGTTCAAGTAAAATTCTGTGTTTGACGAGGATAATCCATGCAGGAGAAAATTCATATTGCACGATAAAATTATCTAAGGCTGTAGCCACATGCGAATATTAGATGAGCCTTTTTTTTTTTTACAGTACTTCGAAATTTGAGTAGTTTCCTCCGGTTTGGTTCATGGCTGCTTCCTGAGGGAGACTGGTTTTAGCCCGCTAATAACATTTATTTTCATCCTAACTTTATCTAGAAAAAAGTTGTGGAAATTAAGGGTAAATATCTAAATGATTTCGTTAAATGCTGTCAATTCTAAAACCAAAAGCTATCAGAGAATCTAATTACGCTTGACGTCTATCGCGGCTTTTACCAGTCCTCCTTAGGCCTTAAACCAAGATGGAGGAAACTCTTCGAATTTCAAATTGCTTGAAAGTTTAAAATTGTAATATGAAATGAGGTTATAGTTGCACTTTGATACCGATTTACAGCTAATTGATATAAAACAAAAAACAAATATAAGATATCCGGGTCAGTCTGGCTGTAGCTTTTTGTATGGAAGCTACGTTCACAGATAGCTTGTTGTTTTCCTTACACCTCAAAAAATTCATTGCTATCATTGGCTGTGAAGTTTAAAATTTGAATTTTGTTTTAGTGATCAATATCGTCATGTTTGTAAATATTTCTTTCTTTCTTTTTTTTTTACTTTCCATACCAATTGCCACTTGAACCTTGGTGTATTTCTCGCATTTAGGAGGTAAGTGAAATTGGTTAGTAGGATAAATATTTTTAGTAGTTGCTCAGTATCTAGATCTTGAGCTTTTATATGACTGGAATGAGTTTCCTTTGGCTATATTGAAATCCTGAGATTATAATAATAATGATAGTAATAATGACTTTCTTAAGGTGTCAAGTCTTATTTAGCTGGCCAAAGGCCTACTAATTGGGGAAACCATCTTTACCACTCTAAAATGGACGGAGACCTATCACATGACCGACACACACACACTTACATAAACACATATGTCTCGAGAGCCTACGGTTTAACGTCCTCGTCCGAGAAGACGCGAAAGTCTAACCATTTGCAGATGTTAGAGCAAAAGCAGCATCTTCTCCTCAATTATTTTAAGACGCTGAGTGATGGTCCAGCCGGGAATCGAACCCGAGCCTCCCGCACGATAGAATGGCACCTTATCAGCTGGGCTAACGAGGCGGCGGTATAAAAATACTTTGTTTTCTAGTATTATAAAGCGTCCGCTCGAACAACACGCCTCCCAGTTGCTCGTAATTGGTTTAATATTTGTTTTATCATGTGCCAGTCATATCGTAGATAGTTTGTAGTTGTAATTGCGGTGGTATTCCAAGTTTTGCTACTGCGTTAAACGTTATTGTTACGAGGTAATATTGTCATGTTTATATTCCTGAAGGTAACGCAACCCATGAAGGATGGAGTACGTGACATGCTCGTTAAGCACCATCTTTTCAGCTGGGACTTATAAACGTATCACAGAAGCTCGAGAAGAATGCAAAGAATAAGTTTGGAGCTTAGGAAATTTCAAGATCCAAAGTAGACAGCGCTCCTATCGACAGAGATATCTGAATCGATAACTGGTTAACTTGAATTCAACCATAATGCTTTGCCAGGGTTAAGACGCCGTTTCTTGAGATAACACTAACTCTTTCACTTCAGAGACTGTTAAAATTTTAGGACTATCAGTGGAACGTTTTTCAATTCTTATGCTCTCAAGCCGTCTCTTTTTTTATTGTCTTTTAGACACACACTCGCAAAGCATCATGGTCGAGTAGGGGCAGGGTATTAGGCATTTGCTGAGAGAAGTAGTTGGTCTTGTTTTAGAGTACTAATGATACATATGAAGTGAAACAGATGTAAAATGTTCGTTTGAAGGATTTCAAAAATTTAATTTGCATGTCAAATTTATATTTATCGTGCCATACGGCGTCGCGCGCTATTTATTAACAATTCGATAGGAAAAATGGCGGGAAAAAAGCCGTATTCACCCACTAGTAAAGCCGCACGGACTCGCGAGATGAATGGAGGCTTGCAGGTTAACTTATAACAGTCGTTCTTAATGTTCTTTGAAGTTTCAGGTAAACTCTTTCTCAACTACACTTGATTGGTTTCCCGAAGCGGCTTGAAAAAATCTGTTAGCGTGTTGGAAGTTCGTGCGGCCGTTGACAATTCAATTGTTAATGGTCATTAATGAAATGTTTATTATTGACTAAGTTTGGTTCGGACTGATGATAAAATATTTGTTTCTCCGTCAGAATGTACAGACATCAATATGCACTCATCCGGCCCTCTCAGTTAGTCAATAAGTACATATACAAGTATATATTCTTTAGATATATATAAATTAATTACTCGATGAGGAGTAGGGCTTTCCCATTAATGTCGACTAGATAGTATGGTAGTATATATTAGGAAATTACACATATTTTATGTAAGATTATTATAATTTCGTCTGTCAGTGGACGTTAAGCATTCGTAATAAATATAAGTAATGTGAGCCGTATCTTAACGAGGTGAGGTCTTGAGTGACCTGCCCATATTATGCAGTGTTTGATTTTCCCAAATGGTAAAACAAAGGTGAGATATCGGTTAAAACTAGAAGTAATTCACAGATTAGCCAAGTGGTTCACAGATTTAATTATCAATCTTAAAGTATATTTGCGTAAGGCCTACCGTAATTGTTTGCCTAAATATCTCATCTTGAATATTAAAGTTATTGAAAGTAACTTTGTAATATTACAAGCATTAAATGTTTTATTTAAGTTAAAAAACATATTTCTTTATTTGGCCGTTTTTTGAGATTTGATGTGTTATTTTTGATTTATCAATTTGTTTCCGCTAGTAAATTTCTTTAAACTGTTTCTTACGTAAGTTCCACACGAAGTATATATATTTGTAAGCAACTTTGAGCTTACTGTGATATTTTTATAACAAAATTTAAAAGGAGTTATCTCGAGTGCGGCAGTCACTGCAATTTTAATTTTCGTTCGTCTGTCAAATGTCAAAAGCGGAAACAATTGTGTTAACATGTAATTTGTGTTTTTTCGTTATTGTTATTGTTCATTCGTATTATTTGCTAGTTTTGGTCGCGAAAAATGTCTAAAACGAAACGTCCAAATTTTTTGTACAAGATCCCATATAAAATACACATAACATGTCGTTATGACGCATGTTAAAATCGTCTATTGAGCAGGGCCTGGAAACTAGTGATAGACCTCTCCAAGCTTAAGATCAGCATGGTTTTCTCCAACGTGCAATCTAAGTAGTTGAGTTGATAAAGAATTACTCTTTCCTTTACTCAAACTAGGTTAAGGTTGTACGAGTTTTAATTTTAGTTTCAACCTAGCGCTGGGCAGAACTTGGCAGAACTTGGCTCTTATCTCACGGTTTATTATATCCGTTTTGTTGTAGTAGGAACGCCATGTATTTGAATGTTTTTGTATGTGTTTAGGGGATTTGTTAAATTATTCAAGAAGCCTGCCATTTTGTAAATATAAGAAAGTAATATGATCTCTTAGCTGAGTACCGTCAGTTCTATTATAAAACATTTACTCATCTGCAAAGTTGGGGTAATGTTATTATCAGCCAGTTAGTTGAACTATATAAAATGAAAATATGATGAATATTAGTATTTTTAAGGGGAATATTTGAAAGTTCTAGTTTTGTGATAATTGTAAAGAATAAGGATCCTTAACTTAAAAAAACTGATCTAATAATTGTAATCGCGTTTTCTGGAGCTTTCTGGGTTCGGTTTAGCAATTTGTTAAGCATAGTTTGTTAGGCTACGTTCACAAGCATGCGTACTATGTCCTTCCTGTTATGATGTTCACTCATCCAACTCGTATAGTATCTAAAATTGGTTGGAAATTTTAAAAATCTGATATGCTTTAGAAAAATTATTGCCATTGCTTCTGTACTTTGATTTGACGTTGTGTGCATAATTGTGAAAGTAGCCAAACTCTTATTTTTATAACTCATTCAATAATGTATGATTGATGGTTGAACTCTCATTTCTTTTTTGATGATGAAGTAATTTTGACTCGGATTGCTCGTCATTGTATGACTGATATTGGTAAAATCAGACCGTTGTATGTTTGGATTTGAACTTGCAGCTATACTTAAAACTGTCCAAATAATAAAGACGACTTTTCTTCACCTGTGTTTTGTGTGAATTTAGTCAAACTTTTGGCAACCGTGTAATTCTTCTCTCCTCCGTTGATGGACACCCTTTTTTCATAAAAGATTGACTTTGTGTACAAGTCAGTACCGAAGCCTCTCCGCCATCAGAACTTCTTTTTACTTGAACCATATTAAAACAACCCCCATAGCCACACTTCCCCTATACTCACCCTTCCCCCATTGGGAGAGAAAAAGAAAACCACTTTCATGTTTACTTTGCCATTACGCAACAGACACATTACTTCACGCTTAACTGAATAAGGGGTCGCCATATATTCTTCAACATATCTTGTAAAAATGTTTGTATTTATTCCTTTAATTCTTTGTAAGTACCACATCTTGATAGCACAGGAAGATTTTTTCCGAGGGAGGGAAGGGGCTTGGAAAAATCGTATGTATTGTGCGCTCTTGAAAATGATGTGAAAAATGGACTTTCTGTTTTTCAATTTATTACTGGGCTAATTGTTGCGTGGCTTGTCGTATAACATGAGAATGTTTTTGTCGTCGTCGACCTAACAAAATGTGTATTCCACAATTCTGTGCGGCACCAGCTCAGACTTGATGCACGCATTGTTTGTGGTTGATCCACACTAAAAAAAATAATTACATATCGTATCGGGAATGCTATCAAATGGACTTACCAGTGTGCAAATACCAATGAACTTCAGAACTAAGGTGCTACCAGAGACTGTACTGCACTTCAGAGCAGAGTAGTATGACTGGAACTGGAAAATCTGCTTCAATTTGGCCAAATGTGAAGTGATTACAGTACAGGGTGACGAATACGCAATCTCATCCAGTACGAATATACACTGCAAAGCAAATACCTGTAGCAAAAATCCCCTTCCAGAAAGATGGTGCAACCGTTACGGATTACTAAGTGGAATACCCACCTCAACAATTCGTCGCAAAAAGCTGACGTATGCTTGGTTTCATGCGTGGTCACACCAATTAAACAAGGAAGAGCATTGCACTGGGGTGACGTCATTCATCCCCATGGGTGCATAATATGCTAGTAAGGTGTTTGCCTTAAAATAGATTCAGGGCTCCCGCGGTCATTAAAAGTTATTAAAAATCTTTAGTTTGGTTTTTGCAGATTTAAGACCTTAAAAAGGTCTAAAATTTGCTAGAATTTCTTCTTGAGGTCTTAAAAGGCATTATATATGTAATGCGAATGAAAGTGAGTTTTTCTTGCAGCCAAATCTTTTCGCATATCGGAAACAATTTTAACAGGACGTTCGCGTCTTCCACGTTTTTGACTACCGTTGCATTGACTGCACCGCTCTGAATCTACCGTTGTTTATCAGAACTCTTGTTACTAATCGATTATTTAACAATTAGACCTCGAGGACGAATGGACTAGAGTCAATAGCCCAGGAGGCCGTAGGCCGAATGGGCTATTCAAACTCGTAGTCCATGAGGCTGAGAGGTCTAATTGTTTTAGTATAAACCTA
>JANCMA020144569.1:0-14201 GCA_024336925.2 Zoanthus solanderi
ATAAATATAAAAACCTCCTCCCTTAGTATTGTGTCAAGTGTTTTCCCAACGTATGTAAAGTATTTCCTAAATGTATATGTTTGCACTTGATTGATTTGTGGTTGTGGCTGAACAGTACCATTCGCCACTTGCACGTCTCTTACAATGCATCTTATTTGCCCCCCAAAATTTAGAATATTAAGCATTGTTTTCAATTTCTCTTGGAATGGTTGTAATACCCAGGAGAATACTGTCATTGCTTTCTATTCACTATAAATAGATTTGTTAACTCAGTTTATTACCACACTGACGATGAGAGTTGTCCCTCGAAACATGTCTGTTAAATAAAATGAATGAGAAGTTCAAAATCAAGAGTGTTGTCAACATTATAAGAAAGAAAACCAATTAAGGTGCATGTTGGGAGGTGTGCAAGTGGCACACTCTTTATTTTCATGAAAAGCCACAGGTCAAACACTCATAAAGTTAAAAGAAAAAAATCAATATCAACAAATTTACGCATAAAAATTAGTTTTCTTTTTGTAAGAAGTGAAAATGACTACAACACAGGAAAAGTTTCTAGCTGGTGTCCTGTGTACAAAAACACTCCTTGCAAATTATTACAGCTCCTACCATAATCATTTTCAAAAACAATTTTGGTAAATAAAATGCTGTTGCACGATAGATTAAGGCTGATTTTCCCTATTTTGCAGGCTGGGTGATCTTAACCGCTAGTGGCGATTTGAAAACATTTTACATCAGTGTATTGCTTACTAATTTAGACATTTAACTGTCGTCAAAATATATTTTTTTTGCAGGCAAGAAATATTATTCGGCTCAGTGAATTTGCTATACAACGGACGTGACATTTAAATTGTATTTGACGTCTGTTATCTAAGCTTAGTGTGTTATTGTACCATAAACCATTTGGCATTTTAAACTTTTACAGTCAAATGGCAATTATCCCACAATGGTGAAAACCAGGAATATTTCTGTAATGTTAAATATTGTGTCGCTAGAAAAAACAGGTGTAAAGAAACTAAACTGCAAGCAACTGTTAAGGTTAATTAGTTTTTGGTTTTGTGGCCAGTTTGCTTGTCCTGGGACCGATTCCTCAAAACTCCGATGAACTTAATCCTGGATTAAGACAAAATTCAAAGACTAATTTTGTCATAAGTAAAGCTTTGTGATGCTTACAAAATACTGTTCAGTTTTACAAATAAAGGAACATGTTAACTCCAAAATTCCAGCCCTGCTATAGAAAGTAGGAAACATGAACATGGATTAAAAAGTTAACCCTTGGTTAGCACTAATCGGGTTTTGAGGAAACGGGCCCTGATTTTTTCTGTACGAAATATTTCTAATCCTCAAGGTTTTCTTCCTGTGACTGTAAAGAAAATTGCTTACAAACTTCAGTTGTTCTTTCATCTTTAAGAGAGAAAATGATGAAAAGTAAGTATCAGGTAAGTCTTGGGTGTGAATTGTGTTGGTCATGCATGTGACAAAAAGTTTAGAATAAGGTTTCCTGTAGCTTTTAGAATTAGGATGTCACAGTTCCGAAATACAATCATATAATTGCCTTCCCTAGAATAATTGCCCCCTTTCGATGCAAATAAAGAAATAATCGGCACTTGCTATTATTCGAGGAATTACAGTATGATAGCCAAGAATATACAAAGTCTTCAAAGCAAAGCAACACTTTTGTATGCACATCGCGCCTTTTTTGAGAACATTTAAGGTGACAAATTTTATTGTCTGCCAAGCTCGGACAAGCAGGTCTTCTTCCTTAAGCTCCAGCTTCATTTTCCAACTTTTTTAAAGTGCTACTATGACAAAAATCGCATCTTTCCTATCGAAGCCATTTTAAAACTTAAGCAAGTAGTCTGTATGAGAAGAAAAATGCTGTTTACTATTTTCAAATATCTCTTTTCGTTCCAGAGATATCCAAGTTTTTAAAATATGCAAATTAACCCAGTGATGACGTCACACACTCAACTAAATTTTGGTCAGATATGATAAAAGAAGATATCTCAGCCATATTGTATCAGAAATGTTTCATTTTTTGCAGTATGATTCTACTGAATGTGTTCCACAATTTGAGCTTAACAGTTTTGTTACCATGGCAACATACTAGGTTCCAGACCTCCCCAATAAATAAAGACATTTCTGGCCATGTTTGGCATTTCATTCTGATATTTGCAAATGGTGCCTCATATGCATGATCCAGCAAGCATATAACTACGTTTGCTTAAGTTTGTAGCCTCATTTCATGCTTTGCGAGCTGAAAATCACTAAAATATTAAAATCAATTGGGTGGGGACTGGAAAAGAGGAAGTTACCATGGGAGCATAATTTTTATAGCCCTAGTTGTGCTTCCTGTAGAACTATTAGCCTAACAAGTTTCAATGGTCTGTGCTGAAATTTGACTGAGATAGCTCTATTTATATATTTGATATAAAATTGGGTTACGTGTATGACGTCATCAGATGTCTTATTTGCATATTTTACACATTTTATAAACTTAAATATCTCCAGAAATAATGCAGATATTTGCAAATGGTAAACGATGTTTTTATTCTTTCATTGAATTCTATGTGATACACCTAAAAAATCAAAGGGTAAAAATTTGATCATAGTAGCACTTTAAAACAATTAAGAACATAATTAAAATGACGTAGTTGAAATAGGGTAGAAAAGAAATCACAAAAAAGTCGTTCATGAAGAAAATTAAGAAATGGAACTTTTAAAAGTTAACGCAAACAGAATAATTTTCAGGAGTAAATAGCGAAGCATGCACTGAATTTTGCCAAATTAAAGCTGAAACTCAAACCGTAAAATAAAATTTAATATTGTACCTTGTTTTAGAATTACTTGGCAGTCCTTCGAAGAGTAACTATTTGATAATTCAATAAAGAATAGAAGAACTCAACCAGTATTTGAAGTGTTTTCTCATGTTGGCCAGACAAGAGAGTTCCTCGATTAAGTAACTGATCGCCGTTTTGTCAATAAAAGCCGGACATAGATCTGCATATTTTCGCTTCCTGTGTTATCCACCACAAAAACTAACCATTTTTGATAATTATATAAATCTGGTATTCAGTAAATCTAGCAAAGGTTTGAGCATCAAAAAGAAAAACTGAACAAACGTCGAAAGTTGCTGCAGCTGTACACAAAAAACCCAAACTTCAAAATTGTAAAAATCACACGATCGATTTAACCGTTCAAGCATCAAGCCTTTTAGCCTAACATATAGCCTCAAGGAGAGGGGGAGGGGTTTCGTTGGACCCCTCCCCAAGATTTTCGTTATGCATGGACCGATCGACTTGAGATCTGGCATAAAAGTTAATTGGACTTTGAACTTTCATTTATTTTTATTCATTTATTTATTTATTTATAACAATATTTTATCAGGATGCTCTCTCACATAAGTGATTGTCAGAGAGGTCCTGAATTAAAAAACATGTTACAAATATCAATTTTAAAAAACTAAATATAAATTACAAAAATTTTAAAAAGTGATAGTTACATGCTATTATAACAATACTTATTTACAAGGTAGACCTAACTAATACTATTAAAATCTAAAAAATATAAGATACTATGGAATCTGATAAAACAAAATTTAAAAGATTTAAAAGGAATTACATGGTATTTAAAAATGGTTATAAAAATTTGACTTGAACTCTTTTATGGTTTTACACGATTTTATATTGTTGTGTAATGCGTTCCAGTCTTTGACGGCGTGGTAAGCTAGTCTTTGTTTTCCCCAATTGCGTTTTACTTTAGGGCGACGCAACTTGTTTTTATTTCTAGTATTATAATTGTGAGTTTCTCGAAACGATACCAAATTTAATTTATGGTTGAAGTACAAAGTCCATTTAAGCACTTAAATATATGGACACATCTATGATGGGCTCGTCGCACAGCAAGTTTTCTCCAACCTAAGGTGTTAAGAGAATCACTGGCTGAGGAAAAAGGACTGTGCACGATCAAGGATTATATTATTTTGGCTGCTTTGTTTTGTAGAATTTGGAGACTTTCCATTAGGACGCTGTTATCTTTATCTCCCCACTCTAGGTCGCCATAGTCAAATAGTGGTAGTACAAGACAATTATAGAACAGGACAATTATAGTACAAGACAATTGTAGAACTCATCCCCTTTAACTTGAGTTTGACGCGGCTCCAATAGCTTTCGATGTTCTGAGTGTGGGCGCCAGGAACTGGATCGACATTCAAATCCGAAATTGTGATTAAGGTTCGTGGATCCGACCATTCTCGTCCCCAGAGCCCAAAGTTTTTCTTAGCCGGCGGAGCCTTCGCATCGTGCGAAGGCTCCGCCGGCTAAGAAAAACGTTGGACTCTGGGGACGAGTTGAAGCCATTCTTGTCCCCAGAGCCCAACGTTTTTCTCAGCCGGAGGCGAGAATGACGTAGGCCTATTCTGTGTGACGTCACATATTAGACATGCTCCATGAACACAACACACCGAGACATAAGTTCGCTTTCTTCGTGCAATGGCGGGAAGGGTTTAGATAAATGATATTTCTCCGATTTTATATCATGAAATTGGAGTTATTAATCTCAGTTCTGACAACATGAGATAGTCCTTAATTTTAGGAGCTTGCCTGCATCTTTTGGAATGGGTTCAACGTCGAAAAGTTTGAAAAAGAAGAGCGAAAATATACCCGGTAAGTCCCTGCCTATAAATGTCGTGGTGTTTGCATGTAATTTATGCAATTGTTGACGAATACCGTTTATCTAAACGGTTACCTCCGCCGAACTAAGTAAAATCGAGACACTTGACTTTTGTTTTTTTTCTATGGTGCAGCTTCTATGGTAATGAATAAAACGAAACGGAAAATGAGATGTTTGTTTGCGTGAAAGGTTTCGTATGTGCATCACAGACGCCAATTTCAATTTGCTCATCGCTGGTTTCGCACTGAGATCGTTCATTCACCAATAAACATGAGAAGTTTTTCCGCCGGAGATGGAGAGTAAATATTCGCTTATATATTGATTTCAATGAAGGGACAGCTGTTTACTTTTGAGGATTACTATAAAGCAATTGTCGGTGCCTGGTGCTCGAATCAAAGTCGCGGCTTATCCCTGTGTATTCATTTTCCGTGCTACGTTGGTCAGATTTCAAACCATGTGATTCCGGCCTTCAGGAAATGTAGTTTCTGATCAGTGATAATGGGGCTTGTCGAAACTAGCGCTGTGTTTTTTCATCACTTTGTCCTACTTTGCTTTGATATTCCATAATCTTTTCAAATTTTCTACGAATTTGTGTTTCATTTCGAGAAATGTACATGAATTGAAAACAAAACCATTTTAAACGTAAGGAGTATTTATATTTTGATCGCAACCGCTTGCGGTGACCTTTGAATGCCTTAAAATGTGTGATAACTGTTTCGTTTACTTCATTGTTTAATGCATTTATCACAGAAACATTAATGTGAATATTTTAAGAATCTGACTAACTGATAGTTTAATTTGATTAAAAGTTTCACTGGAAGCAATGAGATACTTAGGATAAAAAGGTATAATTTCCTCTCTGGGGTGAACATATTCATGCAAAAACTTCATTGTGTATATTATTATAAAAGTTATGGTTTGGATACAGTAAGGGTTAGTTTATAAGTATGTCCATGGTGTAAAAATTTCTTCAAAAAAAAAATGCAAGTCAATAAATATGCTTGATTCTGGTAAAAACATTAAAACATTTTTTTGGCAAAGAAGTGAGGTAAAAGAAAGATTGGCTTCAGTGCTGGAGTTAATTTCCTGTTTTTGTGGATATTTACCTTATTGCACTAAAACATTTTTTGAACATTAGACAGTGGTTCAATGTCATTTCCTTTTTTTTACATGAAACTATATTTTGTTGAAGTTGTTGAAAATAAAAAAAATATTGTCAAATGGTTTTAATTTTTGATGTCCAGTTCTAGACTTAAGCTTCTATCATATCCTGTGAAGTTTTGACCCTTCGACCTTTGTAGCCTTGCGAAATACTTATAAACATATTATTTTAAAAGTTTGTATGCAATAATGTTAAGTAAAGTGTACATGAAATCATTGTAACATACTGTACTAACATTTCTTAATAATTTTGAGAGTTTATGAAAAAAATAATTTTTCAAATATTCAAAACTTGCTACAGAGATACCACATCAAGAAATTCAATATCACAAAATTTTAAAACAGGTGATTATTGTAAATATTCTGTAAAGAAGTACATATCAGCTATTATTTTAAAATTAATATGAATAGAATTGATATGTCATTATGCCATATTTGCTTGATAGTGAAGAATGTGAATAACCAGGTTTTAGTCACAATTCATAGGTGATGATATAATTATATATATATATTAGCCATTTTGTCTCTAACCTTTTTTTGGGAGGGACACCTATTGTTTGTGTTCCAGGACAGTGCACTTTAAACAATATCTTGTACAATTTTAAATATTTGCATTGTAACGCAGTCTGAATGAACAGTTTGCTGGTCAAGCCACTTTTAAATGGTAGAAACTTCTTTTTTTGGTTTGAGTTTCAGCTTTGAAAGGGAGTATATGTTTCTGAAACTGGAATAGCACAGAAAAGAAAAATAAATGCACGCAGCTTAATAAGCAAGCCAAGCGTGGCAAGAGCAACTTTGCAATACTTTATTTCAGGAAACATTAAGTGATAATTTATATTTATGATCAGCACTTGGAGTGGATTAAAAAAGAGAAGTAATTTTTCAAGTTTTGGGGGTATAAAATCTTTATTTTAGTTTTAATATTTTATGAATGCCCAAAAGATGATATCGTTCTTACAATAAGACAGTGATGCTGCTTTCTTCAGACACTAAATGGTGCTAAAAAGTTATAAACTATGGTTTGGGGAAGATATTTGCTCAGAAAGGCTGGGGGTATAAAAGAAGTTTATCTTTAACCTTGGAATCAAGTCATGGTTTCATCACTAACAATTTAAAACTTTTCTGGTGCTTTTGATTAGTTAATTCATTTTCCAAGGATAATTGTGAGTGAGTTTTGTTCTGTGGTGTAGTGAGCCATGTCAGGAATGATATTTGTACAGTAGTTATAAATGCAATTCAAGTAATTGTCCAAAACGGCTTAGAGTTAGACGCACTGAGTGCAGTTATTGACCCACTGCAAGTAACCTCTCAACAACTGTGGCTTTTTGCAGATCCCTTTGAATCCTGAGAACTTTCTCCATGTATCTCTTTTGAAATTATAATTCACTGTAAATGAAGTACATAACTGCATGATGGTTATAGGTAATGATGTTATTTTTCAAGGAGGTGAATATAAACAACTCAAAAATTTACCAGTTCAAATAATTTGCGCAGCTACTGTTTCAAACAGAAATTATGTTACAAAATTAACCTTTGGTAAGTAGCAGCTTGTGAGTGATAGTCCAGCACTTGAGAGTTAGTTAGTACAGCTGAGTTACTGAACTTCATGAGTTTTAAAAAAAGATGGTATATTTTAAATGTAAACTTTTGATGTAAATTATTATTTGAATCTGTAGTTACAGAAAGATTTAAAATTATTCATTTGATTTATTAGGAAATGAAGAAGAAAAATATGAGAACGTGCTAGGGAAGAAATCCAAAAATGATGAAGTGAAAAGGTGACGGGGTCTACTCTTGTGTGCTAATTGTTTTTGCTTTTAGTTCAATTGTTATTTTTGTACTTTTTTGCAGTGAGTGATTTGTGCTATATATAGTTTAATGTCTCAAATGATGTTACATATGATATTTTAAAGAAGAAGTTGAAAATTAGATGTTATATTTTCTGTATTTGCTTTTGATAATAATGATGATTATTATAATAATGTAGTATATTTCAAAAATGTTTGTTTTTTAAAAAAAATACATCATCAAAATGATAAATTTAATTCTTCAATCCATTCTATAATTTCTTTCAGCATTTGTTAAATGATTTGAATAATAGACATATGATGTAAGTCATGCTATGTAAATCAACTACTTTGATTTCATTAAGCAATCCAAGTTTTTATGTTAACCAAAAAAAACTGAGTCCTTTCTTTATGCTGTTTTGACTGACAAAAATTGCGTCTTGTACGTAAGATGTGTCTGCTTTTTTTGTTTCTTTACAATGTTAAAATCCTTTATGCAAATTTGAAAAACAAACATAGGTTAATACAAAGGATCCAATTACTACCTTCGTAGGAGTGGCTTTATTTGTAACTTTGTCAAATATAAAAGCATTATCATCAGTATATCACAGAAATTAAAAACCTGGCTTTTTCATAATTGAATTTTTGCTTGAGGTCCAACATGATGGGTTTTGTATGATTTTCCATAGCAAATGAATATGTAAACTAGACAAGAAAAGTTTAAGAAATTTATTGAAACTTCCTTCTATTAGGAGGGGGCATGGTTGGTGCAATTAGTAAGATCTGTGCCTTCCAACCAGAAGGTCTCCAGCTCAATCCCGGCTTTGCCGAGATTTAAATCTTTGTGTGACCTTCTTTTCCACATAAGCCAACTCAGCTTTCCGTCCATCTGAGGTAGGTAAATGAGTACCAGTGTCTGCTTGGAGCTAATCTGTGATGGATTAGTGTTCCGTCCAGGGGGAGTCAAAGGCTCTCATCTGCTTAATACTACAGAAACTGGAGATGACTTCTGGCTCCATGGGCCACCTGGCTTGTAAAGGATTTAGCTATTAGGATTTTGCAATGAAAAACTCTGACTCAAAAGTAGGTAATAAAGCCTTGTCTGCTGCAGAGCTTTCCTATGATATGTTTTAAACAATTATCAGTAATCAAACACTAGCTTTCTAAAATCTAATCTAGGAGGCAGTTCAGTATCTTTTCTTTATAAGATAAAACTGCAGGGTTAAAAGTTGATGTTTTCCAGTCAACAGTGGGATACAATGTTTGCTTCAGGCTGCCCAAAATTTTGCAGAAGTTTCCCAGTTTGGAAACTTATCAGTACATACAGTACCAGTTTGAGCTGAAATGAAACTGCATCAAACCATCGACTTCGTTGATCAAAACTCTACCCACAACAAGATAAAGTGAAACACACTCTCACACAATGTTGGTTGATTCTGCAGCAACCTTCCACTTTCTAGTACATTTACACCTAACAATTTAGAAAATGGGGAGCAAAAGTATTTCGCTATTTTTGTCGAGGGTTGTAGTAGTGAAACAATATTGATAAAACAGACTAGTAACTGTTTGTATAATTTTTAAACTCTATTATAAAATGATGTTAAAATTGATTTTCAAAAAAAGGATGTTTCCGCTTAACTACCTTCCTTTTTGCCACTTGAAGGTAACTATAACTACACAATGTCATATTTTAATCAAATTATTAATAAAAGTCAACGATTTGTAACCATATGAAACACTAATCTACAAACTGTTGTTTTTTTCTAGCTTCACAAATGTCATTATTACTGAGGATTGGAAAGGTAACTACGCTAGATCACTTTGTTGAACGTCTCTGAGATGTGCAAACTAATGATTTTTATAAATTGTTTTCAAACTTTGAAGATTTTATCAAGAACAAATAAGTAATAGATGCATTGTTAGTCAGTGTAAAAATAAGTTTCAGTTTATATTTTAAGTATAACAATAGCCTGGGTTATTGTGTAAATAGTTCAGGCTTGATTAAATCATTTTGCACATTTAGATGTTATTTATCTCTAGTGAAAAAGATTTCAATAATTAAACATTTAAACTTAGAATTACAAATCATTACGTCAAAACTTAAAATATTTCAATATTTGGGTATACAGCTAAATTTTTTAAAGAATTTTAAAAATGTTTGGCAAAATTCCAAGACAGAATTTGTGCTCTTTGCAGCCTTCATGTAGAAGTCATAGGGTGAAGAAACTTATTTTCAATAACCTACATGAGCACTGCTTATTGATCACAGGTGGTTTCAGCTACAGTATACAAATTTATCCTTTTAAGTAAACGAAGAGTGGTTAAAGACAGTAAATAATTTCAGTTAATTTATCTTTGTTTGTTAATTGTTTTGTGTCTTTTTTTTAAGGTCCATCATCTCCTGCTGGTTTGTCTTCTGTTGATGGAAGAAAACCTGCCGAAGTGAGTGTTCTGTTCTTACTCATTAATACATTTTAACCCTTTCAATCCCAGTTGTATTGTTAAATTCTCCCAACTTGAGCATATATTTTTCATAGAACAAGTTTGAGAGAATTTTACTTTTAATCTTCAGTAGTTTGCTTTGATCAATACTCATTTTCTCATTACTTATTGTCTTATTTTGTATGTCTTATGTCAGAAGTTGGTTATTGATAACAACTGGAACTGAAAGGGCTTTAAGAAAATTTGCTATAAAAGCAAGGTTCCAAGGGTTTCTTTTGTGGTAATAATCTCTTGCTAATGACATCTAGACCTGCAAACACATCTAGCTTAAAGATCTAAACTGCTGTTATCAACAGAACTGAATGTATTAAACTATTGGATAAATTTTCTATGATCAAAACAACATAACATTTCAAGAGTGTGACCTTTGTCTGGAGTTAGGGATTATACAATTGATTATGAATAAATTGTTTTTGAAATAGAAATTACAGTAACAGTATCGAAATGTGCACAAAATATATAAAAGTGATGTTTCTTTGTTAAAGTAGTGTAAATATATATATCATTCTGTATTTTGATAATAATTTATTCATATTCAACTGTATATTAATTTTTTATTATAATAGCTTTCAACTCATTATTTGTTACAGTTGTGTGACCAAAAGCTTAAAACGTTGATCAATTTTGAATGGAGAATATTAGCCTAATATTTTATATATTAGCCTACGTTTCTTCTTGATCAAGTCTCATCTAATTTTTTTATGCCATCAAAATAATTTCACCACCTAGTTTCTGTAGTGATAAAAAAATTATGCAGATTGAAGTCTTTGAATCCCTTTGGATGGGATATGTATTTGTAATATGTGGCGTCACATTGCAAAACATACACTATTAAAAGTTTTCTGTTTAATGGGTAATAAATGTAACACCTTGAATGGGTAGCTAAAAGTTTTTGAAGACTTGTTAAAGCATTTTGGCCATTTTATAATGGGAATGTTGTATTTTTAATTTCATCTATACAGTAGCTGTTCTTTTTTGAGAGAACCCATTAAGTGTGAAGTTGCTGTGGGTGTAATTGCCTAAAATTTGAAAACTAATAATTTCTTTAATTTTTTTAATAAGTTTTCAGAAAAAGCCTTTGCAAAACCGTTAGGAAGAAAAAGTATGGATAATTTACAGTAACTAACTAGCAGTGATTAGACAGTGATTGTCATTTTTAGCTCATTCATGCACATGAATTCGCAAGCAATGAATGAGTATAGGAAGAAAAAGCATGGATAATTATTTTTCAGTAAATAACTAACAGTGACTAGACAGTGATTGTCATTTTGTTCAGGGAACTGAAATAAGTCAGCATCAGTTTGAGATAAAAAAGGAAGGCAAGTAAATTCTAAGAGTGTTGTTGCTTAATATAATTTTCCAAGCACCTAATTTTTTTTAAAAAATTAAGGTGGCTTTGTGAACCTTCTCACAAATAGTTAAGTCCAAGCTAGCAGGCAGAAAAAGGTTTCATTTTAACGATTTAAATCCTAAATTTTTGAAAAACTCTGGTACATGCTGTAAAATATTTATAAATGCTTAAACTAAATCCAGCTACTGTAAATTGTTAATGTGGCTTTGATTGTAGGTGTTCCGAACCGATCTGATCAGTGCCATGAAATTGCCAGATTATCATGTATTAAACACAGATACCTACATCACTATTGCTGACCAGTGGCGGCAGGAATGGGAAAGAGGAGTGCAGGTACAGTGAGTAGTAGCTGGTCAGAATTTTTTGATAAGGCCAAACAAAAATGTGTGTTACCGATCAACCTGAAACTTTCAGTTTGGTCACCAACCCTTATTATTTTTTTTTCAATTGATTATTTTTGCAGAAAAATGTTTTAAGTTTCAAGTCTTTATTTTTATTATACTAATTTATAAACTAACTTTGCTTTTAAAAGTTATAAAAGCTTCTAGTTGGAAACAATTTTTTTGTAACGTTTGCTGTGGATGAACAAAAAAACTCTTTAGTCTGGATCAAACTGTTCGCCAATGAAAATGGAGGAGCAACAAGCCGTGACACCATGTGTGCGAGAATGAAAAATGAAAGTGCCTTTTTTGACTTACAGTAGTGCTCAAAAGAAATGTCGCGATGTCTCGTTTCCTATCGCAAAAAGGGTGTTGTTCTTGCGATAAAAATTTAGAATTTTCTGAGATCTCGCAAACAACGATTTATCGTCTGAAATATCAAAATCCTATTGTTTAAGAGTCTACGATATATCGCATCAAAATGTGATATCTTGCAGGTTGGAAGCGGAAAAAGATTCCGAGATCTCGTAGTGGCAAAACGATTTATCGTAGTTTGCTCTTAAACAAAATATTTTAGGCAAGAAAAAGAAAGTAGCTTTAAATTGTACAGAAGCCAAATTTACTTGAATAGTTAAAAGAAACAATAAGAAATGTTCATAATTTACAAGAAACAATAATCTACTGCTTTCAAGCTAAGAAAACTCACAGCACAAAGTCAGTTTTAGTCAGTAACATATAGTACCTGAACAAATGGCTGATGATTGCTCGTTCATAAAGTATATGGGGAGGCAAATCATGGGGAAGTCTTAGGCGTCAATAGTAAAGGCGCTTCAGATAGTTTCTCCTTCTTTACTGTCTTGACTCCAGCTCTACATCCCTGCCGAGTTGCTTTGGTCTTTGAGATTCCAAGTTTTGATAAACATCGCCATAACTTTGGGTCAAGGCGAACTCTTTGAAAACAGGATGAAATTGCCTTCAAAGCTTTGCCCATGTATAAAATTGCCATTGAAGTGTCGATGGGACTTCCAAGTTGTGATTATTATAAGTATAACGTTTCAAAATTGGCAAATACAATGGAGCACTAAAATGTGTTACCATAATTATTATAGGTGCTCATCTGTGAATCACCTGGAATCACCAAGGACAAATTCATTCTGTAGTCCCAGTCGAGGATTTGAACCTGGGTCTTCTGCATTTAAACCCCCAATTCCGACCACCGAACCATGCCCAAAGAAACCCTAAAACCAAAAACTTTATAAACTTCCATCAATCAACCTAGCTTAAGCCATTGACAATGAAAGCTAAAATAAACATCTTTACAAAATTATTTTTAGCACCAACAGCAGTACAGTAATCAGGGTTTTGAATAAGAGGTGGCAGATGGTGAATTTCTCCACCTACTTGACATAAATCTGGAAGCTAAATTACTCAGATCATTCAAATAAAATGAGAAATACTGGCCCTCTTGCTATCTATTCTAGAACTCTAACCATCTACTGCAAAACTTATAGAATACTGCGAATATTAGGCTTCATTTGAATTTCATTTATAATTGATTAATATTATTTTATTTGAAAGAAGGTAAATTAGAAAAGTTCTCCTCCTTGAACTAGTTAGGTAACATTCTTTGTGAAGTTAGGAAACACTGCTAATATGAATTTATGAACTGTTTAGGTACCAGTTAATCCAGAAGGACTACACCAGCCCTCCTTCAGGTTTGTTGGATTATTCATTCACTGTTTAGTTTGTTGTATTTGGTATAAATTATTTAGAGATACATGTACAGAGTTTGAATGACACATGGAAATCCTTGAACTTTAGTGCTTTCTGTCCATGGCCTGGGGTTTCATTGTTTCAGGGGTTTCGTTATTTTTTCAAGTAGGAGGGTAATTGTTGAGAAGTAGGAAGGTACCAACAAACAAAGTTAGCTTGTGTTGGAGGCACTTGCCTCCTTCATGGGGATCTTGTTTTGGCACATGTTCCTCCAGGAATAGTTTTCCTACATTTTTAGGAATATTTTCAAATTTTCTTCAGTCCACTTTACCTTGTTTCAGCTTAAATTTGTTTTGTTTTTTTTTTAGTTTACTAAAATTCTGACAGGGCCAAAAAATTCACTTCTTATTAACACCTTTTAGCAAAGATGTGGGAGAAGCGTCTTGGTAACGACTTGCATATAAAGAGCAATGTTGGTTTCCATCGACATGATTTTGAACATGATTAATTTTGTTTGTTAGAATGTTTTAATAAATCGAAAGCACCAAAAGTACAGCTTAAGGATGTTTGTTCTAATGTCTATCTTTTAAAGTTTTTTAATTTCTAATTTTTTATGGGAAGTACACGGGTACTATG
>JANCMA020144670.1:0-24346 GCA_024336925.2 Zoanthus solanderi
AAATTCGACTTTCACGCCAAGATCTGAGCCGTTGAGCGATTAAACATTAGCCTCTGGCTAGGAAGAATGGGCAACCATTTCCTTCGCAACTGACGTTAAATAAACTATTGTTTATTTTTTTATTGTACCTGCAGTAAAGAAAAGTACCCTAAAAGTACCCTAAAGTACCATTTAGTAAATGCGGGTGCAGCTGTAGTGAGAACTATTCCTAGTTATTACCTATTATATAGAATGAAATTTTTCATTTCTTTGGTTTTTTTCTTAGTGTTTATGATAGGAATAATAAATGAATGGTTGGTGTGCTACGTGAAAATGAACTTGTTAGTGAACCAATATAAATGGGAGCTATCACTCTCGATCACTATCGGTAACTGAATCTGCGTCATGTCCCCGACATATGGAAACACTTAAAACTCCCTCCTTTAAAACGTTGTCTGGGACGGTCTGCGACACACGATCTGAATGATCGGTAGAGTTGAACTTGATTCTACTTTCCCGACCATTACAATCACGCCGACAAAGAAAGATCTTAATGGGAACGCGTGACTGGGACAGTCTGCGACAATCGGCGACATATCATTTTTCCCCTGTGACCGTGTCACTATTTTAGTGTTAGTAATTTTATTTTACTCAATTCTGTTCTGTGGCACTACCGATAGAATTTTTGTTTTTGCTTGTCAGAAGCAACAGGATGCAGTCTTTTCGTTGTTTAACACATCAAGTATAATTTCATACCAAAGTGAGTTAGTCACGCGTACGGTAGTTGGTCACTCACACACCTAGGATTTTGTCACGTTTTACATGTCATTTTGGATTCGACTTTTACTTCATGTATTGTTTAGTTTTCTTTTATTGGCGTTTTTTTACTTTTAAATCTTGGCTAAAGTGCTTTGATGTACGTTTTGTAATATATTACGAATGTTATATCTAGAGATTCTTTCTTTAACTTTTCCGTGCTTCGTTTTACCGGAAGTGTTCGTATTGAAGTAAGTAATTACGTATTTTTCTTTGGGAGTAGCTTATCATTTCCAGTATAACGCCCGTGCGTGCACTGCGTTGTATATATAACTTGTATTTGAAGAGTGAGACGAGCCCATAGTGTATGTAGTGTGGAGTGTAGACATGTACGCTTGTACGTGTGTCAAAGTTACAGCTGTGTCTGTGGTTTGAACAGCCAGTCAGAGGCTTACCACAAAGCCCAAATGGTTGTTTCGCCATGCCAGTTGTGTTGTTTGCTTTCTGTTTGTTAAATTTGTTTAGTTACGAGTAAGAGCTAAGTATTTTGCTTTAGAATATCGATTTGTTTTTGGAATGTATTTCTTCCTTTTTGATTGTTTATCTTAATTTTTATTTGTATTGTGTTACTATTTATTTAGTTTTTCTGTTCTATTAGGTTTTTCAATAAATTCTCGTAAGACCACTCCTTGCGTCCTGTACTCGTTCTCTCATTGCCTCCGTTAGTTTTTGCCATTTCCTTGGCTGGTTTCAGATCCTGATAGTTTTATACTTTGTTGCTTTCAAGGCGCATTTCGTTCTGTTCTTTCGTCCTTGAAATTCTCATCTTTCCTTCCATTATACCCGCGGCGTGCGTGTTTGGCCACGGTTTACATCTCTTTCAGTTAAATCACGTTTCCGCTAACTTTTGCCGCTAATTTCGAACCATATTAAGACTTTTCGGATTACTTGATCTGCGATCGTCGACAAAATATGGAAACAATTTAGTAATAAAAATGTAAATTCTACACCGTAAAAAAGAGAAAATACTTACTGACGTTTCGAACGTTAGTCCTTCGTCGGAGTAAAAAGTTGCGAAACAGTTGCGTAGTGTCTGTGACTGATCGATCGGAGACGGTCGTCGTCCGTGATCGCAGACCGTTGCCGACCGTCACAGATCACTATCAGGCTTTATTCATGCTCAGAAGTTGTAACTTGAGAGCGACTCAAACAACATATCCTACACTGACAAGTTGACTAAGGAGAAAAACAATACTGAAATGGAAACGGCCTTTCGGAACTCAGAAGACCTCCGATCTCATATATATATATATATAATGTAGACTGTATTGCAGAAAGACCGTGTACAAATTATGCAGTAAGTCTATATTTAGTATAGAGATGGAATTTGGAAACCTTTCAGTAAAATGACAGAACTTAATTGATGTAATCGAAAATCTGTGATTTTTTTAATCCATGAAAAATTAATAGACTCTCATTCTGTAACACTGAAAAGGCAAATGTTTTCTAATCTTGTTCTTAAATATACTTTTGGTGATATATCTAATACCAGAGAATGGTTTGAAATTTCATAATCCTACACCGACTCTAGGAAAGGAATTGAATTGAGAGCAAACTTTTGCTGGTTGACTAACTAATTTGTGTGCTCCCTCAGAACGCGTATTGTCAGAATGGATAATTTTGATTGAAACGAATAGTTTGGTTTCCTTCTTAGAGATAAGCATGACCATATTGGACTCACATGGCAGGCATAACGGTTGTAAGTGTATTATAACTCACAATCCCATATGACTATATATGGAAGTTAGGCTTCATTGTTGTGTCTGCTTCTTTTTATTTGGCAGTACGTGATACAATCTCATTTAAATAAATGCAGTGTACGAAATACGAAATAAAATTCAATCGCCTTTTCTTAGCCACTACTACCGGAAGTTTTCAAATTTGGGCTTTTTGTCTTTTTTTTTTTTTTTTAGCTTTGAACACAAGTTTTAAAATTCGTTTTAAATTGTATTTAATTTATCAAAAGCGAAACAACAAACCCGACTCAGCTTGCAAATCTAAACCATCTACTTTTTTTTTCTTTTCGAAAATCAGTAGTGCAAAGTCGAAACAGAAAATTAATCAATGATCTAAAACGGAAAAATTAAACGAGAAGTCGTAATTTTTGTTTCTTAAACTCTCCGGGAACTTCACTTCAAAAACTCGGTTCGCATCTAGCGGGGTTATCTCTATGCCTTAACTTGGTAATACTCATGGAAAATTAGGCCACTCATTCTCATTGCATAAGATACTAGATTTAAAATCATAACTAAGGTCTATGTAACAAAAATATGGCGTATGTTTTCTAGAAGAAATGAAGAAAATTGCAAAATCTCTTTTAAAACCACTTAGGACTAAAGGTGCTGGATCTTTCTCAGACCTGCATCAAAGTTGCTCTGTTTGTATTTTCTACTTGAATCTTTATGATATTTTTAGAGGATTTTCTTATGGCTCATTGACCAGATAAAAGAAAAAGTTATACTCAAAATATTCGTTCTTATGAATAAATTTTTTTTTGTTTAAACTTTTATTTTTGTTTGCTCAAATACTTTTAATTAAGATATAACTTTAGTTTAAGTCAAAGCTTATCAAGTGTAAACGATTCTTGAAAATAACTGATCACGTGTTTGCTTTTTGTTTATGCGTGACCTGCCAATGGTTGATCCGCTGCTGTTATTGGTCAAATAAATTTTTAAAAACTTGAACCTTTCCCAAACAGTGAAATCTTCTCAGAGCAGAAACGATGACATTGACAGTTACCAACGGGTGAAGACGGAAAAGAATGGCTGAAGTGAAAATCTTATAAAACTTGTATCTAATACCAAATAAAATCAAATATACATATTTTTTAAATATATTGCTTTCACTTTCATTGATTTTATCAAATGTTTTCACCCGCATATGCGATATTGTACTAGAATTTAATACAGAGTGATTTATTCCGGGGGTCAAAGCAAATAAGCATCCATGAAATATTGAAAACCTGTTTGTCAAGGTCTTAGAAGTCTATAATCAAAACATCTTGGTTGTTAGTTTTTATTATTGACTATAAATTTACAGAGTTTGACAAAAGCAATCAGGTTTGATAGCTCTCTCGGTTGTTAGGAATTATTTATGAGAAAACCAAGTTCCGTTGTGTGATTTGAGTTGTCAGATATCGACAGGCCGTCGTACGTTCATACAGAAGGGACAACGGGTCGTGTCTAACATCATAGCGTGTGTGTTTCATCTGATGAAAACATCATGGACTTCATATCGTGGAGTTATTCCGACAATGGATTTGGTATGATATTTTTGCGTTTCTTTAATTTCTTTATTTAAAATTAAAGTAATATTTGAGCTATAGGTTTGAATTACATACTTACAAAGCAAAGTACGGCCGTAGTGAATAAATGTTGACAGTTTGAATCATGCCTTCATGGCCAACATCGCAGTTAATAAGTTTATAAAGTATAGCCATGAACAGACAAAATCAAAAAAATCTCCGTTCGTGTTTGTCGGGAATTTGTCGCAAAATTTTCGACTATTGGCAACAAAACGAGGCGTTGTCTAACACTTATGCTTGTCGTTAGTGAAGAAGATGGCTCGTTGATAGACTAACAGCAAAGAGTTTTTGTCTGAGCAATTTGAATTTCAACTCCTCGTTCAGCTAAGAGCGGAAGCTCTCTTCTTCCTTGATAATCAAACTATGCGATAACCATACTATGATACTTGATGAGTGCGGTAAAGCGAACCAGCATAGCGTGTTCAACATTTTAGTAAATTTCGTCAACAAATTTCTAAATGAATCACAAAGTCGTTTGTATTGTTTGCGAGTCGTTCATATTTGCTCTTTCTTAACTATCGACAAAAACAGAAACTTTTCAAAACATTAATGAATTTTCATGAAAAAAGATATGTTAACTTAAAACTTACTGCATGTATAGACGTATTCAGTTCAAAGTTGGGACATTTTTTTTGTTCATATTAGGTCCGAAAAGATGGCATGAGCGCTACATTGCTGCTAAAGGAGATTTACAGTCACCAATCGATATTGAAACGAGCTGCACAAGGGAAGATTCTCTACTTAGTGCTTTGCATTTGAACTACCCTTCAAGTTTTTGTGACACAACGTTAACCAACGATGGCAGGACAATGCAAATTACCTTTAATGACAAAAACGCAAGTAGGAAAATAAAGTTATTTTTATAGATGACATAAGTTAGGAATCTTTGGGTTTTTTACTTCAGTTTATATTGAAATGAAAGGAATTTAGTCATATATCGATTCGTGAAATTTAAGTCCGGTTTATAAATCCATTACCACACACGTAAAATTTTTAACTGTAAAACCGCAATAGAGTAGAATTTTTAAATTTTTTAAGAAAAATGTAAAAAATTGATGAATTTCAATTTGAATTCTCAATTGTCTTATGTACTTCTAAGACAAAATATGTCATAACCTCAACTGCAAACATATCTATTATGTATTGAGAAAATCTAAACTAAATCAAAATTGAAAGCTCTCGAAATTCGAGATCAATGAAATGTCAATATATGACATTGCATAATTCTATCACGCAATTTCTAAACTCGATTGTTTTGAAAGTTCTAAACTGCAATGCAATAGACTTTATTCAAAGTTACTTGCAATAAAATGTTTTGGATATAAATCTTCAAAACATATGAAAAATAATTTCGATTATTTCCAGAGTCAAGACGGCTTATTGGTTAAATCCGAGCATGTTTATTTTTTTATGGAGGTTCACGGGGGCCGCAAATCACATTATACACGCATTTTTATTAGCTGAAAGTAAAATTTCTGTTATTCTTATTCTTTACCTAGCCAGATTTCATGCATTAATAAAATGTTGAGAATAAAGGCGGCCAAAATTGACGTTCAGACTGATTTCAGGTCAAATTATGACAAACCCTTTTTCTTTTGAGGCTAAATTAGTAAAAAATGTGTTATTTGTGAAGGTGTTCAAATCGATCGCGAAATGTGTTTGGTGATGAATTAAACCCATTTGCCAAACCGCAGTTTTCAGTTAGTGTAAATTAATTATTATGCTTGCATTTATAAATTTAAAAGGACATCCGCGTTGTCGCCCAAAGAAGGGAAAAAAGTTTCAATCGAAAAACAATAAACGTTTTTTTTTCGCTTGTCCAGCAAAAACACACCAAGTTCTCGACCATTTATTAGCATTACTCAAAAACATTTCATGAACTTAACTGATTAATTACTTTTGTACAACGTAACATAAACAGTTTATTGAAATTGTTGGTCGTTTGTGAGTTAAAAATAAAAGAACGCGTTTTACATAACTTTCAAGTACAGCAGCACTTATGAGATGATTACAACAATCTTAAATTTATACGTGAATGTACTTTTTAGCGGTGAGGTGTATCAACAATATTTTTTCCAAATTCGTTAGTATATTTCTTTTTTTTAAAAAAAAAACGGACTTGTTTATTAAATGAGCCAGAAAATGTAAACACTGAACATTTAACACGTTTTTGAATAAAGATTTATCTAACTATAATCAAATACGTGAAAAAATTGCTTGATTATGATTGGTCAAGAGCAGTGTAATTATTTTGTAATTCTGTGCAAAAAATGTGTAATTTCGTGCAATTAAAATCTCAAAGCTAATAAGTCAATCAAAATAAAGAAGTTTCTATGACAACGATAAAGGCATGAATTGTCCGTGCACGCATGCATTGTCACAAACTAAAAAGCCAATCAAAATGCAGAAGTTTCTATGACAACAATGGAGGCATGTCGAATTGTCCATGCACGCATGAATTGTCACGTTGTCATTGTCACGTTTTCTTTTTCACCGATATTTGTTATAATTTTTCAAAGAATATGATTAACAAGTAATCGAACCTTTTACTCGTTCAATATGGAATTAATTTGCACCTGTGTGTGTTTTAAAAAGCACAAATTGCGTTCGCCCTAGCGGGCACAAGCAATTTCCATTCTTTTTAAAACACACTCGTCATCATCGCCCTCGTTGTCGTCATCATCATCATCATCACCATCATCATCATCAACAACATCATCATCATCATCTTTACTGTTCTATTCATTTTCAATATTGTTATTACTCACTATTGCTATCTTTAGTTATCGCGTTCTTAGGGATGCAAGAGTTAAGCCTACTAGATCTAGTTATCTATACGCTGGTCAGTTTAGATGCTAGAAATCTGAACAAATGTCAAAAGTTAGGAAAATTTAAATGATAATTAACTTGATTATGGTATAAAGATAATGGTAACTTCAGGATTGTATAATATAAGAGCCTTAGACTTCTCTGCAATCTCTGTAAGGTTTAGCTGGCTTCTTCCATTGTTAATGCGCTGTGTGGGCCCTCAGGAGGTATTACTGTCTACTCCGGCTAGCTTTAAACTTATAAAAAAAACACCTGTGAACTCGTAAGCGACCTACTTTACAGTAACAATCAAATATATTTGTTTATATATAATTTTTGTTGTTATACCATCATCTCCATAACAATCACTCGTAGTTTTCAAAAAAACTTGATAAAATTACGACCTTTTTAATAACAAACATGTTTCGGCGGTGCTACTGCCATCGTCAGTGTAACTGATTAAATATTCATAGTTTTACTTTTAATACTTACTAACTTAGTAATACAATGTACAATATATCCACAGCTCTATACGGAGGGCCTCTAGATCACACATACCAACTAGGTATGATGAGGTTTCACTGGGGCTGTGACGACTCAACTGGATCAGAACATCGGATAAATGGCAAAGCTTTTCCTTTAGAGGTAAACCGTTTAACTAAGCCCACCGCACACTGGCGAACTTGCAGCGCGCACAAGTAGGATCGCGCACAAGTTGGATCGACAAAGTTTCCTAGTGTGCTGGGAACTTTTACGGTGTTTTTGCCACTCAAGACAGATAAACCATACATCAAATATGATTGAAATCATTTGTCACGAGTGACAAAAAATCCGCCGTCGTGTGCGAAGAGCAAAAGCAAATTACACTTTAACAGAAAAAGGTACGCATGCGTGCTATTAACAAAACAACGTGCCGAATCAAAGTTGTAAGCTTCAAAGAATTAACTCCCTATCAAGCCTGAAATTTACGAATCGAATTTTTCAAGATGTTTCGTATCAAAACTAATATTAAGATACTTGGCACCGTTACATTCTTGAAAACCATTTTTTCCCATAACTGGCAATGGACAGCTCTCAAACGCCTTCGACGCTTTCTTATCAATAAAAGAAACAGTAATATATCATCGTCGTCTGAGAAATAGTCGTCTTATAGCAAATTTGCCATGTTTTGTTTTGTTAATAGCACGCATGAGTACCTTTTTGAATGTTAATATTGGCAGTGAAAATTTTTATTTTTACTAATTTGTTACCTATTTATTAGTTATAAATTACCACTCTTCCGCTTTTTGTTTTACAATTGTTGTAACTCCACTTAAAGCTCACTTCTGAAGAGTTTTGTTGTATTAAACAAAAAAACATCTAGTTAAATATATTTTAAAAAATCTGCAACACGCGTTGTGCTATAATGTTTGTAACGGCAGTTTGTGTTATGTTTTTAATCAATTTCAGCTGATGACTGAAAACAAAGAAAATATTTATGAATGAGAAACATGTCCTACCTTTCATGACTGATATATGAAGTAATAGACCATTTTCGAATTTGAAGTTGCCGCTGACAACAATGACATCGTATTCAATTTGTACAGTCTTAGCGCAGTATGCAGTTAAATATACCTAAATGCCATTGCAGTTTTACGTTACTTACAACTGTATGTATTGTTGGAGGTGTGACTTCTCGCTCTTTCTCGCAAGTGTTTTCGATTTTTTAACAACAAAACGAGGCTAAGAATGTATAAAATGAATCTGGAGTCACTTAAATCAGCAGCAAGTGGGAATTTGAAACTGCTCTGTTATCGTAACGTTTAGTACTAAAACGTTTTGTCTATAATACTGATCTTATAGTTAAGTAAGTAATAGCTTATATCTTTCTATTGATTAAACAATTGGCCGTTCAAGAAGATGTTTAAAGGGAACCTTGGCTGTCCGACAATATCAATCTCCAATAAGAGTTTTCCTCAACTTTTGTCTACATCAGCAGCTCAAATTTGACAGTTCTAATTCATACTACGTAATTTGTTTTAATCTCTGAATTTCTTGTGGGCCGCCATCTTGAAATTTGACGTGTTTGCGTTGCAGTACCAGACCCCCACTCGTTCATTGCTATTGTTTTTTTTTATCAAGAGTAGAGACTGGCACTACAACGCACACACGTCACATTTCAAGATGGCGGTCCGCAACAACAACAATTTATTTATTTACCCCCATGTTCTCATGTACAAAGAAAAAAGATAATAATAGATCAGGGGCACTGGCCCCCTGAAATAACTAAAAAGCTAATCTGTTCAGGGGGCCAGGCATAAAGAAGTTGTAGTTTCATATGTTATGGCGAAGCGGAGGTAAACATTATATATAAATAAAAAAGGTGAGAAATTTAATGATCCAAACAAATCACTTAGCATGAACTATATACAGAAAATTATCAAATTTGAGCAGCTGATGTAGGCACAAATTGAGGAGAACTCTTATTTGAGGTTAATATTGTTGGACAGCCGAAGGCCGAAGTTCTATTTAAAACTAACTTTATTTTTCTGATGTTTTTATGTTTATTAAAGTCAACATTATTGTTGCAGCTGCCACCATCGTTGTTGTTGTTGCTAATGCTGTTGATACCTGTTGTTACAACCATTATCTTTGTTGTTGTTTCTGTTAACATACTTGTTGTCAAGGCTACCATTTTCTGTCAGCGTCTTACTATCATCGTTCCACCACAACAAGAAGTTTCACAATTGCCGGTTTCACCTGACGTCATGGCGGCCATGTTGGTGTACTCTTAACAAAAGAGTTTTGATTATTTGATTATTTCTTTTGTTTGGCCGCTATGTCTTTTGTCTTTTGTGGCTCTTGGGATTGTGTGAAAATTAAGACCTTTTTTTTAATTTGAATCCTTAGCTACAGTTCATTCACTGGAACAAAGATTTATACAAGCACGTGGGGGAGGCTATAGGTGGAGAGAATGGAATATGCATTGTGACCGTTTTGTATGAGGTAAGCGAAAATCCTGTAGGGTAGGGTAGGGCGTTGCTATCGATCCAATTACCTGAGACAGTTCACTAGAAAGAATAGGATGTGAAATGAGAGCAATTAATACTCTGTGAATATGGCAGGGGACGTGGAAGAATTGGGTAGGAAATGAGAATGAAGCTTAATACTGATGCAAAGGAAAGCTTAATGCTTGTGGGATATGACTTAAACGAAAAACATTAAGAACAGCCGGATAGCACTTCATGCTGGTAGCCACTGAACTTGAAGCCACTAAAGACGGCACTGAAGGGGTAAAATGGGAATTGGAATTGGCAGGTTTTGCCCTTGGAAAATGGGAGACACAGGGACTGGGACTGGGATTTGGTCATTGGGAATGAGAAAAAAAAATGTTAAAAATCAAAAATGGGAGTGGGTTTTGAGAATTGCGAAGTGGGATTTGGAAAAAAAATAACTGGGTAATGGGATTGGTACCCATTCCCCCTTCAGGACCCTCACTAAAATGGGCGCTATGGCCACGTTGGTAGCGGGCTTTACCCCTTAAATCTACCATAAAAATAGTGAACCTGGATGTTAGCAACCATGGATAGCTGTTTCGGCCTTTTTAGGCCTCAATCAGCTTGGCATAGCTAGCAAACAGGTTCAAGTTCCCACAGAAAATAATAGATGATAATGAAAGTTCGTTGTCTTTGCGACCATTTAATTGCTTCAAATTAGCTTTAGCATGGAGGTTCTATCACATTTATACATGATGATTGTTGTTTAAGCCACATCCCAGAAATATTACGTTTTCACCAGGACGGATCCAAATCGTGTCAAATGTGACTTGAGCCACGATCAGATTTTTCTCACTTTGAAAATTTCTGGTTTAACTTTTTTTCAGGTTTTTAGATGAATTATTTTGCGTTACAATATATTTTAAAAACGTACTAGAAATATAAGTTTAAAATAGTTAACAAAATAATCGCGTCATATCCTTCCATTGGAAATAGCATTTTCAGGCATTGGTTTTCAAACATACCCCCGGACCGCTCTGGGTTTTGGTTGGTAAAAAGGGAAGCAACGGTCAGATTTCAGCTGGAGCCGCCCCTGTTCACAATTACCACAGTATGTTTTCGTACGCAGATCTGACTACCTAACGAGACTGGATACTAGAGAGTATCGGAGGCTAAGACAAAACCTTGCTTTACACCTCTATTGATAAAAAAAAGTTAGATTTATCACCATCATAATGGATCTTACTTTTCACTCCAAGATGGAAGGACTTTATAAGGAAAGTGATATTGGAGGACGGCTCAAACTCTTCAGAACAGTAAACAATGCTTAGTCAAACAAAGGGACAAACAAAGAGTATTATGGTATTTTTGAGAAAGGCTAATAGACCAATTTTGATATATTAAAATTCAGCTTGGATTCGAGGCTGAGGGGAATAAAACAAAAGAAATGAATTATTCTTTCGCCAATGGCTACTGGGATTTCTTTTGTTTTAGTCCCCTAAGCCTTGGTCCAAAGCTACGGAAGTTTCAAAAGATGCGTCCTCGTTCCCCAGGATGTGTCTTTGTACATAGCTTTATGTTTCCATGGTTACTTTTAGGTAGCAAAAGAAGACAATGAAGGACTTATTCCTATTTGTAAATTGCTTGAAAAGGATGAACATAAGGTAAACTACCTTTTTGTTTTGCTATGTTCATTTCCATAATATTAAACTAATGACTGATACGTGATCATTTTGAAAATGGTTTGCGTATACTGCTTTTGAATTGTCTACATTCGTAACTACACACTTATTTTTGATAAGAACAAACTTTATGAGAACACCCCGGCTGATATTTGCCCAAAAATTAAAAACAAGCTAAGAACAATCACCAGGCTGAAATTTTCTTTAGACAAATTTAAGAATTTTATTTAATTTTTGCACACAGATTGAGATGTACAGGTAAGTTCATAATAAAACATTTCTAACCGCTTTTTTCATTTTTTAAAAGCAGCCGAAAATGGTTACAAAAACTTGAATGCTCCTACGCGTTGCATACATGTACGATACTGTATGATGTAACGTTTTGTTTGGAATCTGTTCATCAGTTTTGTAACAATAATATGCGGCAAATTTGGTGCTGTTTGGTTAGCCTAGTTGGTATGGTGCCAGTCTATCGTGCGCGAGGCTCGGATTCGTTTCTCAGTCGGACCAACACTCAGGGCTTAAAGTAATTCAGGAGAAGGTGCTGCCTTTGCTTTAACATCTGCAAATGGTTAGACTTTCGCGACTTCTCGAGTAAGGACATTAAACCGTAGGCCCCCGTAGACATCTGTATGTTTATATGTGTGTGTGTCTGTCATGTGAAAGGTCTCCGTCCACCTCAGAGTGGTAAAGAGGTCCAAAAATATGGCGCAGCATACATTTACTCTTACAGAATTTTATTCGCTAATAACTCCTGCAAAAAATGTTTTCTTGCTCCAAAATTATCCCAGAGTTGTTGTTTTAACTGCTCTTCAAGAGTATGAGCTCTTTTTCTTCTTTGGCAAAGGAAAACATCGACATATCACATGGTTGCAAATCATCAATAAAGTTAAAGTTGTTTTTGCCAGAAGAATATGATTAGTTATATGTAAATATATTTTTGTAATATATAATTATTTTGTATCGTATCCGTCTTTTCCGTCCTAACACTGTCTGCCTTGGCTAGCTTGGGCTATTTGCAGGCAGTGTACTTCTGTAATTGTAACTGTTTCCTAATGAAATAAAGATTGATTAAAAGTCTTTATGCGGTGTGTGTGGTTGGCGCAATGGATAAGATCTCTGCCTTCCTACCACAAAATCTCCGTTCGAATCTTTGCTGAAATTTAAAGATTTGCATACTTTTGGCCTTTAAGGCTGTCAGGCGAGTAGCCAACCAGTTTTTTCTGGTAAACCCGGATTCACATGATAGAGGCCTGGACTCGAGTTCCGCACCACTCCCCCTCGGCCGTCTATGTTGATGTTTGCGACGTGGTGATGTTTTAAATGAAAAATGAAGAAAACAAGTCCAGCAAAATGATTTCGAGAGACCATTTTGTGTGTCCTGTACCTTCATTTCCCGAAATGAATGAAATTGGATGAAGAAAAATGCTAGCATAGGGTTTTAGAAAAACTGGTAAGCCCGGGCTTACCTGGCTTAGAGGTGGCTACGCGCCTGGCTGTCTAGGATTTTCCTTCCTTAGGAGGTCGATAAAGTGGGTACCAGCTTCTTTAATATGGGTTTCACTGCTTTCAGGGCTGCTTCTCAACTGAGGTTAAAGCTGATTTAAAACAATCGTTACTCTTACCAGGTAACTGAACTGTTTTATTGGAATGAAATAACAAGACGTTATTGTAGTAGAGGTTGTACTGTGTTTGTAAAAATTATGTTAGAAAACTAATTTTTCATCACTTTTTTCATCAGTGAAGATCAATGATTTTATTAGCATTGATTGAAATACCGTAATAGGTCAAATTAGATTCTTTCTTCTGAAACTCGTAATTTATCCAATAACTTTTGTGATTCAAATTTACCGTGGTTTGAATTTTACGTTTTGTTTTGTTTCAAGCCTATCATTATACATTTTAATTGTAACATAACCAATTATGTAAAAACATGCAGGCAGTTACAAAAATGTAAAAGCTGCGCTTTTATCTTATTGTGATTACTATTACCTTTATCATTGTCGTTGCCATTGTCATTGCCATTGTCATTGCCATTGTCATTGCCATTGTCATTCCATTGTCATTGCCATTATCGCTGCCTTTGTCACTGCTATTGTCATTACCATTGTCATTACCATCATCATTGCCTTTGCCATTGTGACTGCCCTTGTCGTCTTCATTGCCATTGCCATTGTCATTGCTATTATCATTGCCATTGTCATTGCTGTTATCATTTCCATTGTCATTGGCTTTTGCTATTATCATTGACATTGCCATTGTCATTGCTGTTATCATTGCCATTGTCATTGCTATTATCATTGCCATTGCCATTGTCATTTCTGTTATCATTGCCATTGCCATTGTTTTTGCTATTATCATTGCCATTTCCATTGTATTATTATTGCCTTTGTCAATGCCGTTGTCATCTCTTTTATCACTGTCATTGCCCTTGCTACTACCATTGTCATTGCTCTTGTCATTTTCAAACTCTTGCCATTGCTATTGTTGTTATTTTTACAGAGAAGGCCTCTGATTACTGGACATACGTGGGATCTCTTACAACGCCCCCCTTGACTGAAAATGTCACGTGGGCAGTTTTTCAATCACCGATGCATTTGTCGGATCGCCAGGTTGGTACATTTACAGCATCATATACTACGACATGAGTTTATAACGTTTCTTGTGTTACCGTATCATTATTTTAGTTTTAGTAATTTTGTTTTATTTAATTCTGTTCCGTGACACTGCAAATGGAATTTATGTTTTACTAATCGGAAGCAACAGGAAGCAGTTTTTTCGTTGTTTAACATGTCACGTATAATTTCATATCAAATTGAGTTAGTAACGGTAGTTAAGTCAGTCACACACCTAGGATTTTGTCACGTTTTGCATGTCAATTTGGATACAACTTTTACTTCATGTATTGTTTAGTTTTATTTTATTGGCGTTTTTTCAAATCTTGGCTAAAGTGCTTTGATGTACGTTTTGTAATATGTTTTAAGTCTATCTTTTCTTTCATTATGCCCGCGGCGTGCGTGTTTCGCCACGGGTGACATTGCTTACATTGATTGCAAGTACGTTTGTTTAGCCAATGAAATAATAAAATAAAACTAAACAAGGGGAGTCAGGTTGGCGTAGTGGTCATCACTCGCGCTTCCCACTTCTACGACCCGGGATCGACTCCCGCGGTCCGCATGTGGGCGGAGATTTATTCATCTCTATCTGACTCCGAGGGTTTTTCTCCGTGTACTCCGGTTTTCCTCCCTCCTTGAGGCTGTGCTCCGAGGTCATTCATGGTCCGTATAGCGGCAGCCAGGGGCGCCTATATATGCTTTCGGTCCGACCTCGTTGAGCTGCGCTGCCTCTGTACTTTGACGCGGTGGTGAGTGCGAGTTTTTCTTTTATTTTTCTTTTCTTTTTGGTTAGGTAAAGTTTGGTGTAAACAGTCAGTGAGAGGAAGAGGATTTGCATGAGCGGATAATCTCTTTGCTCAATATCTTTCTAGTCTTCTGACTCTGAACTTGTAAAATATTTTTGAACATTATTTTATTAAGACTTTTAAAAGTGTCTTATTTTAACTGGAGTAATGAAACAATCGGATCGGTTGTCCGGCATCCTTTGCGGGCGCCTTCAATTTCGCGCCGTTGAAAAATGCAGGTTTTTGGTAAGATATTTAAGCAAGAACAGTGGTTGTTCTAAATAATATCTGGTTAAAGTTTATTTATTAATCTGAGACCACAGAACTTTATTTTTGATTTGGAGCTATACCAATACATAAACAAAGCGCAAAGGATGTCTGACATCCAGCTAAAGGCACGTATAGCGTATTCCATTCGCCTTCGACATATGATTGTTTTAAAAATATTCCATAGCTACATTTGAAACTATGACGTTTTAACATACTTTATTTTGTAAACTTGACTTACACCCAATATTTGTGGCCTCATGGCTGAGTTCTTAAGATCGGATTCAAAACTGAAGTCACAGTTTCGAATCCTGGTGAAGGCTGACAAGCCATCATTTTAGGATTGTTTTTAAATTATGTAAATTGTGTTCACAAAATTTGTTTATTAACTTTATATGTTGTTAACTTATATTGCAGTATTTATATTCCAAATGTAATGACATTCATACTAAGAATTGTTTAAGTAAGCCGTCCGTCATCTTTTCTCTCCTCCCCACAAAAAACGTGCAATAAAAAACTTCTAAATATGTTTATGTAATCGAACCTTTGCGAGTTCAACATGGTGTTGGAGACTGGGCACGAGCGGAAAAAAGCTTTTATTATAACACGTGATTAAGAAATTCGGGCGGGAAAATCCTATATGGCTGCCGGCTCGGAGGCGTGTTTTTCAATGTAAAACTAGTTCGTAAGATTTCTGAGAAGTTGGAGATTAAACCGTTTATTTTGTTTAATCTGACATGGATTTCCCATAATGGAATTAATTTGCACGAGTGTGTTATTAAAAAAAGCATCAAAACTGCGTGGGCCCGTTAGGACGTAAGCGAATTTGAGCTTTTTAAAACAAACAAGTGCAAATTAATTCCATATTGAACGAGTGAAAGCTTCGATTACAAAAAAATGACGGTGAAAAAGCAAAACGTGACAGTGACAACGTGACAATACATGCGTACAAGAAGAATTCATACTTTAAAGTTAACATATTAAAAACTTCTGCATTTTGACTAGCTTATAGCTTGTGACAATTCATGCCAGCACGGACAATTCATGTCTCATCGTTGTCATAGAAATTTCTGCATTTTAATTGGCTTATTAGCTTTGAGATTGTAATTGCACAGAATCACAAAGTATTAAATTGCACTGCTCTTGACCAATCAGAATCAAGCAATAGTCTCACGTATATGATTAGTTCTATAATTTTCTCAGTTTTTTTTCTTCCTTTCGTTATGCTACAGATGGAAGCATTTAGGAGCACGAAGAATGGTCCTGGAGAATTAATAGTAAACAACTGTCGTCCTGTCTGTCCCCTTAATAACCGCGTAGTGCGATGTTCAGCGGTCGCTAAATCTTCCGTCATGCGCAATGATGGGAATGATCAGGTGTTACAAAATGGCGACATCATGAACAATGGAGGAATAGAAAACGAAGTGCTGGATGACGAGGAAGAATTCTAAATATTACCAAACATTCGTTTGTGGCCTCATTAATGTTACCAGTTGAAGTAGAAATACAATGGATTAGATGGATATGAAAACGTTTTACATAATTTCAACCCGCTTAAAGCAATATTTGTTCTATCTAGGTATACTAACTGAAATTCAAGCAATTAGACTCTTGACAGAAGCAGGCAATTTCTCTAGAATAACTACTTTGCGAACCCGAAATGTTTCTGGACTAATCATTCCGACTTTTCAAAACTGTTTTGAAAACAACACATAATTTTAATAACTCATTTTTTGAAATACTAAGTTATTAACTTCGGTGTTATTCAAATACTTGTTAGTTGTAATTATGCGAGTTAAAAGTTGTTATCGATTACAAAAAGTACAAAAGAAGAGAGTTTATTTACGTTTCACTGTTAGCTTTGCGCTAAACTTTATGATTTTTAATTCCGCTTTTCTCAATTAAAAATTTATTTGGTCAGAAAACTGCTTTCTAAATGCTGTTTTGATGCACTTCAATTTTCCATAACTTTTATTGCAAGATGTTTTTTTTAAAAAAGTTTTTTTTTAAGGTACAATTCAACAACTCGATTTTAGCTAGATTTAGTTAGTGCTATAAATTTTGAATAAAATGTTTCAGTTAGGGAAAAAAGTTGTATAGCTTTTAAAATTTCAGTTATATAGAACAAATGAAACAGTTACAAGCCTTTTTTTTTACTTTACTCTGTGATATTTAACAACTATCTCCCAAATTGCAAAGGGGAGGTGAATAGTGGTGGATATATACTGAGAAACAAGGCGCTAGACATCGACCCTGAGGGCCGGGGACAGTTGTTTTAATATTTACCAAAATAATGGGATAAAAACTGCAGTTTATTTTGAACTTCTTCAACTTCAACTTCAACTTTATTTCGTACTTCAACTTTAGTTTACAAATGTTGCTGGCATTGCAGGTAGCATAGCTAATCTAGGCGGGCCAGCGTAAATTTACTGAAGAGTATTACAAAAGAGCAATAAAGGACCAGTCTCGCTCTCCCAGCCGACGCCGACTACAGCGACCACAGACCCGCCCCCATACATCACGAGCTCCGACTCGAGTCCACAGCCACCACAACCAGCAGCAGCCGAGAACACAAAACCAGTCGATTGACAAAATATAGTAAAAGGATTGGGAGATATTCATTTTGTCCACCGCAATAAGCAGTGTACATAAAAACCAAAACGGTTATAAAAATGAAGAGAAAAAAATGTATTGTATAATGGCATACGGCTATGAACAATGGTTTGTAAGTTTTTTTATCAAGGTTGCAACCTCAATATAATTGTCTTCTATTTCAAGAATGTTGAAGAGTATCCATTGTATTTTCTTTTTAAATATTATTTTTGGTTGTTTCCGAAGCTTTGTTGGTAATTCATTCCACAGTCGCGCACCAACTCTGGAGAACGATTTTCGTTTTATCTCAAGTCTTGATTTGTTTATAAAAAAATTATTTGAAGCTGATGATCGAGTATTATACGAATGTACTTTTGCTGTAGGTAAGAAAAGGTCTTGTAAATCTGAAGGGACTAGATCATTACTTACATCGTGCATTGTTTCTGCTGACAATTTGTAGTGTAAGCAATTGATGGGTAGTATTTTTGCTTTTAGGAAAAGAGTTCCTACCCTTTCTTTGTTGCCCCTCAAAGACTATATCTCTGCATTTTTTCACCAGGTTATCATCACTGCATCTCTCTACATGGCCAAACCACCTCAATCTACCTCTTCCAATGCAGTTCCTAATGCTATCAAGCCCCAAATGCAACCTCAGCTCTGAAGAAGGCTTTTTGTCCTTTAAGGTGACATTAAACATTGATCTTATCATTCTCATATCATTGTCCTCCAACCTCAATAAGTCAGTCTCTTTCACTGCCCAAGTTTCACTACCAATACAGCATGACACTTCTAACACATGCCTGGTACACGTACCCTACCCTACACACGAAAAGAGAAACCTCTACAAGTCAGGAAGATAGGAGATCCCTAAACTTTTTCCATCCTGATCTTGTTCTAGCAATCACACTCTCTTCAGCTCCACCACCAACACTAATCATGTCACCTTGGTAGCAGAACTTATCAACAATCTCTAAAGGTGTTCCATCAACTGTAACATGTTCTACTTGTGGGCCATCACAAAAAAAAAAAACTAAAAATTAAGGTATAATTTTTATTATTAAATAACAGAATTGAAGTTGCAATCTTAACTTGTTTTATGGGTCAGTTTACAAATTAAAGTTATTTTATTAAATAATTTTTTTCACTGTATCTGTGCAGTGATAAATGCAATGTTCTGGTTGATAATTAACAACTATCCCATGCATAAAGGGGAGGCGAATAGTGATGAAAAAAAGTAGTACAAGAAATGTTGGGGTATATTGATTATCTAGTTGTTTAGTTGCAAAGAATGCAGGCTTCATGTCACATAACTAGCATTTTGTGAGTTTTTTTTTTTTACATTTTAGGAATTTTGTTTTTGAAAAATCACTTTTGAATTTTTAGGAAAAAATTGAAAAAAAAAATTTGTTCTTGTCAGTTAAAACCCAAAGCCAAATTTTGTTGCTCTCTTTGTATTCACTAGAATGACTTCTTTGCTTTAATCAAATAACTTATGTACTCTGAAACACCTGAAAAATATTAATATGAAACCTTTTTGACTTCCACTGCAAAATCAACTATAAGCCATGAAGTCACCAGCTTTAGGGAGCAAATCAGCAGAGCTCACTAAAATGGATACTGGTTGGGCCGTCCAACGCATGCCAGCATGTAAAATGGACGTAAAACCGTATATGATGATGATGATGATGATGATGATTGGGAGGTAAACAAAGTAAATACAAAGTTAGTTTGAAGACAACTGCTAATGAATAGTTATCTTAAAAAGTTGAAGATTGTAATCAGAAAGAAAGCAGTAAGTTGCAAGAAAATTCTGCTCTCACTCCAACAGGCAACTTTAACTGACAACTTCAAGTGGCAACTTTAACAGGCTGCTCTAACTTGCAAATCTAACTGGTAACTGATAACTTTAACTCATTTACAACTATAATTGGCAACTCCAAATGGCAACTCTAACTTGCAATTCTAAGTGGCAGCTGAAAACTCTAATTTCTAACTATAACTGCAAAGTTCTCCAAATGGTAACTCTAACTGGTAACTCCATCTGGCAACTCCATCTGGCAACTCATACTGGCCTAAGTAGCAATTCTAAACTGGTAACTTGAAGCTCTAGATCTAGCCTGGTATTCCTGGGGTTTCATTAAGGGCTGGGCACTGGGTAAATTAACTGGCCGGCTGTGGAGACGGCTTCACAAGCCAAGGCTGCTTTCAGCAACTCTGCAACTATAGATTTTTAAAATTAATTTTTTAAGGCTTTGTATAAACTTTGCCCAGATATCAAATCCAAATGCCCTCTTGCTCCAAACTTTAATAAAACCCCTGGTGTAGTAGTTTCAACAGAATGTGAAAATTCCTAGTTTTAAGAACATAAAGGGCTGGATTTCAGATTCTGTAGAGAGCCCTGAATTGTTTGGCTGAAATTATTGGCACATTGTATCCTTTTGTTTTAAATGTTATATATGTATAAATGTGTTTTTTGTTACGAGATGTGTGCTCTAATTGATTTTGAATTTGTTTTTCACAGACGAGCTTGTTGTTTTTTGTTGTGTTGCATGTGCCACGAATACTGGTTTTTACGGTTTTATCTGTTGGTTTTCCTTACTTTACTAATGTTGTTCAGTTACTGTGCTGACTTAGTGGGTGGCTCCACCTATTCTTCAATTGGTATAGGATTTAATGGAGCCAAAACCAATTGTAGAATTGCATACAATTTAGGTATCCTGCTGATGAACAGTAACTGTTCTTTTTCAGCAACATTTTAGTTATGTCTGTTCTGATATCTATTCTATTTCATTTTAAAAAATGGATGCCACACAATAACCTGTTGCTGTTTAACCTTGAGTTCATTCTCCTTTGCTCGACATTTCTCCATGCGTTGTGAAAACTGTCTTCTTTTAATTTCCATATCCCCCTGAACTTTCTTAACTTCAATCTCTTTTTTCAACAATAATGTTGACTGTCTAGTTTTGAGACCCATCTCCAGAAGTTTCCCTGATGTCTGATGAAAGCAAATCAATACTACAGTCAGAGCAGAGATAGATAATAAGTTTAGAAAATAAACCAACTGTTCTTTATTTTTTTCTATGTGGTCTGCATAAATAAAATAAAAGTTCTCCCATGGGTTTAATATATCTTTTTTCTTTACTTCAAGCTCGCACTTCACACCTTTAATTTATTAATTAATTTATAATGTTATTTGCAATGCCCTTTTCTTCCGTTAATATTCTGGCAATGGATCACAACTTACAACTAGCTAACAGGTATGCACAACAACAATACACAAATGGCCTCAACTTCTTGTCCTTGGTCAGTTTTTGTGTGTTTTATATTTAATACTTGTTGAAATTAAACTGAAACTCAAATTAAACTGAGCTTCAATTGAATACTGCTTGAAATTAAGATTCTATATTTGTACCACTAATGCTAGGTCTAGACATACTGGCATACTATAGAATGCAGTCTAGACAATCACGAATTAAATAAACTGAAAAAATTCGCATTACTAAATGACCTGCACTCGGCCGAGCAACTCAGTTAAAAAACACTAAATGTTCGGTAGTGCGATTTTTTTCCCCCAAATACAGAGGTTTTAGAAACTAAAAGCAACATCGAATGTTCCAATAACGATAGATAAGCAACCTTCAAGCAATTCAGAAGCCGTTCTTAGCTTAGTTCAAGTGGAAATCGGTTCGTTGCCGTTGCCGTTGGTAGTTTACTCGTTTCACACACTGACACTATTAAATTGAGTTACAGTACCTGGTCTACTACCGGTCATTCACACACTTCTTATAAAAAAAAAACAAAACAAACACCCGAACCAGTTAGTCTAGATGGTAGTTCGTGTAGATGGCATTTGATTATCTTGTTGGCGTGAACTTTTTGCTCCTAATTTAATTTTCTTTAAAACCTCCACACGCATGCAGACATCATGCACATTAGTATGCAATAAAGACTTTTAAAGTGCAATCCTCCGCACACGGTAAACATGAAAATGACTTTTGACACTTCATTACAAGCGAAAATTACAAAGTGATATTTAATATTCACTTTTTAAGTGCAGCGACGAACAATGAACTTGGATTTTTAAAGCTCCAAGGTCTAGTTTGAATGTGGAGCCTTTTCGATAGTTGAGTAGTTTGCATTAATAGTACGGCGTCCCGTACCAGTGAGTACCGGCCGATATTAGATGCTGGTAAGTAAAGTAGCGAAATGAAAGCTTCAAAAGTTCGATTATGAACTGCAATAAATACATATACTCTTTGACAAATGAGATCAAAAAGTTACGGATATGCTCAATACGTTTTTAATGATCAGTAAAATTCATGTGAGCCTCGTGATTCTAAGTTTTTCCTTGCGCTTAGCTTTTCCAGTGTTTTCAGCCTCAAATGATTTCTAACTCGTTCCTTAGCATATTTTTGAATTTTAATCGAAATATTTTAATAAAACGATATTTAAACGAATACTGATATAAATAATTAAAATAAAGGTACAAGAAAGGGAAACAGCAACTTTCAGAAATTGGAAGAAACGCGCGCACTCCAATCACCAATGGCAATGTCTTAAAAATGCTGCAAAATAAATCTGAGCCTGAAATAATTCTTAGATAATTCTTAATTTTCTGGGCTTTTTGAGCCTCAAGATTCCTATAAAGAAAAAATATAGTGTACTCTACTCCAAGGCAAAAAAAAAAGCCATGCATAAGGACCGGAATTTTGAATACCTCTTTGACGATTGGGAACTTGCGAATGTCTTTATCATCTTCTTCATCATCTTCCCTGTGCCAAAATAAGTTATATGGTGAGGCAATTAAAAATAATAGAACCGAGCCTATTCGATAATCACAAGTGCAGTGATTAGTGATTGAAATTGTTTAAGCAAGAGAGTCAAACCGCAGAAATTATTCAAAATCAAAACGACAATTTTTGATGCTACCTCAGTTGCGTGACAAAGACATTTCTCTTTTGCGGTTCGAGCTCCAATCTATATCGTGAACCCATTTTCTTTCAGTGGAAGCAATTGTCACCTAATCTTAAAAGTGCCACAATAACAATCTTGGCAACCATTAAACTGTTTGCCCGCATGCATAAGAATGAATATGGCAGCATTCTAGAATGCCGAAGGTGTTGGCATGGCGACTCAACAGTCCATTCCCCGCGCGCAGGAGAGCTGGACGCTACAACAAAGAACACAGGCAGCCCAGGCGAAAAATCTGTTGGTACGACCGTTTATATCTACATAGTGTATCTATTTTAATTTTATTTTTAAAAAAACGGTAAAGAAAATCAATAAATCTCTGAAAATAAATTACAGACAAATCCTTCTATGAAAAAAAACTTTGCCTACCTCAAATTCATGTATTGCTTTCTTGCCTCTTGTGAGTTGTGTCAATTTTCATGTCACTCTTAGGTCATTGACTGATTTGGTAGAAAAAGTTTTGAAGCTTCTCAGATCTACTTATTACTTATTGAAAAAATTAGAAAAATGAAAGAGAAAATAACCAAAAACATATAATATCAACCCAAAGTTATGTTCTCATAGAGAACTTGTCCCAAAATCAAAAGATTTAAGTAAATAGTAAATCCATAGTTTTCTCAAGAAATGCACAAAATACGAACCTTTTATAAAGAAAATTTATTTTCTTAAAAAATATTTTTGCACTACTTGTAAGTGAGATATGACACACCATGATTTCATTTCAAAAATCTATATATGACAAACACTTATTTTCCTTAGTTTAATAGGATTTAGCACTGCAGTTCATATAAAGTCAATAAATTATTTGTCTTTTGAGTATCTTGCTTGATGGAGATCAGGTAGTCTGAGTATCATTTGGTTGTTTCTTTACCCTCTCGGCATCAACAGTTTCTTGTGTCTCTTCCTTAAAAGGATCCAATCTCTTCATCTTTGAAAACATTAATAATAATAATGATTATGAAGATAATGATAATAACAATAATGATAATAATAATAATAATAATTATTATAATAATGGAAACTTTATTTAAGAATAACTTCACAAACAACAGTTGTAAATCTCACAAATAAAAGGTAAATTATAACTGGCTACTCGGATCACAAACATACATTCAGTTACTAAATATAATAATAATAATAATAACAATAATAATAATAATAATAATAATAATAATAATAATATTGATGTACAAATTATTGACAAGACAGAACGCAAAGTGATTCTAATAGAAATGAGCTGTCCGTGGATCAACAATCGTGCACGTAAAACAGATGAAAAGACAAGAAAGTACGGACCACTGAGATTGGAATTAAAGAAAAAGTACCCGGGCTATAAACTCACACAGCATAACATCATCATGGACGTACTGGGAGGGTACTCGGAAGAAGTGAGGAAGTCTGTACAAAGTCTAGTAGGGGAGAGAAGCAAACTAGTGTTAAAAAAAATGCAAAAAGCTATGTTAACAAGTACACTCAACATTGCAAGGAGTATGAAGATCCTAGATCAAGGACAATAAACACTGTTCAAACCGTTATACATTATACTTAAGAT
>JANCMA020144769.1:0-14199 GCA_024336925.2 Zoanthus solanderi
ACAAATAGACCTCTAGTAGAGTAGCCAATCAGAATGCAGGATGCGTGTTAGACCGTTAGTAGGTTTATACTAATTAAAGATATATCGTGTATAATTTTTCCATTTTAGATGATTAACTTTCCGTCTCAACTTTGCAAGGGATTTGCGAATGGAAAAAAGTAAAAGAATCAGCCTCGAACGCAAAAAAGAATGTTAAGTTTTGCACTGTGACAAAAGAACAACAAATAACATTATTTATAACAGCTACCTTAGATCAATCAGCAATGACAAAACTGCATTTACAAATGGAAAGTGCAATTTGACATTAGTAAAATGGCAAAGTTTCAGCTACTGACTTCAAATATGTAAAAAATGGCAACCAACAGAAAATAGGATATTTTCTAAGGATTTGTATGACTGGAGAGCAAGCCTTGCTCTAAAGTACCATTTTCACATATATTTCCTTAGAAAAATTTTGATTTTATATTCGCTGTCAATTTTTAAGTACTTAATGTTGAGACTTGAAACTATGCCTTTTAACTAATTTTAACCCGCTCTATTCATTTCTCAACATCATTTTGTCAGAACTAATTAATTTAAGGGGGGTGTGGTCACGTGACCCCTAACTGCAAAGGGCCTATTGCCAAAGTTAAACTGGTCTAAAATGTTAGGCCATAATCAATTCTTTTAACACTCACGATTGAATGCCTTAGATCATACTTAAGACTGTAGCAAAACGTTTACGTATGTCTGCGGTTCGATATATAAACTTGTCATCGAAAATGATTACAGACCGTCACTGATTATAAGGAAACCAGGCATTATCTGTTAGGAAAAAGCTGTTAACTTACATTTAAGAAATACGATTAACGTTATACAGCGTTTCTGTTAACATACGACTGAAAAGTTTTCTAACGCGACATCATCTTACTCTAAAGAAGACAGTGAAATGTGTTCAAAATAGAGTTTTACCAACTGTTGAAGTAAACTGAAGAGACGTACGAAGGAAGTGTAGCTGCCGCACCACGTCAACTCAAAGGTTTTAAGCTCGACATTGAAGAAAACAAAATAAACAAGGAAACTAAACCTCTAATTAGCTACTAAATGTGCAGAACATTCGAGGAGGTGTTTTTCAATAGTTTAGCTTCATAAAGACTCCAAAAAAAAAAAAAAAAAACTCGAAAGACTCGCGAATTTATCAGAGAGGCACTGCAATAAGGTCAGCGTCCTACCTGAAATCTAAATAAAATAATTGACACGTTCCTAAGCTTTCTGTTTTTGAGAAGGTTGGAAACCCTATCTCGGATGCAGTGAACAATAAGTGAAAATAAGCATCAAGTTTAATTCCTTTTCTCCAATGTAGAGCTTCAATTGATCTATAAACACAAAATAAAGCTTGATCTACCTTCTATACCTCTTACTAAATCTTGATGTGAGTTTGCTAAACAAGGACGGCCTGCCGCCTGCTGTCGGGCTGCTGGGGTCATGACCTCTGTCTGGTCCATTCTGGGCACGCTGTGCCCGAGTTTGTCCACTGTGAAATGTGCTTCGAGCGGGATTGTTCCTTACCCCAAGTCGAGCTGGATTTGCCTGCATTCTGAAATTTAAAGCAAAATACAATTACAAAATATAACATAGAAAGGCAGCTCTCAAAAAACAACCAAGCAATAATGAGCAACTTAATATTACTAATAAAAAATTGAACAATCTATACACAGTGATAAAGGACAAGGTTTGATTATTTGTAAAACAAAACACCTTTTCTCATTTAAAAACTCATTTGCCTGCCAACACCATCATCATCACCACCACGACCATCACAACCACCATCATCAGAATTGCCACAATAATCACCACCATCATCACCGCTATCATTACCATCATCATCATCATCATCATCGCCATCATCATCATAACCCCCATCATCATCATCATCACTACCATCACAACCACCACCATAACCATCACCATTATTACTACCACCATCATCATCAAGACTACCATCACAACCACCACCATCATCACCATCATCATCATCACCATTATCATCACCACCACCACCACCACCACCATCACAACCACCACCATATTCATTGATTACCATCATAATTACCACCACCATCATCATCACTACCATCACAACCTCCACCACCATCAGCACCACCACAAAACCCACCATTATCACCATCATCAACAGCAGCATCATTACCGGCCCCAACATCACCATCATGTATATCATCGTCATCATTAACACCATCGCCAACATGAACATCATCACCATCATCAGCAGCACCATTGCCACCCCCAACCCCACCATCATCACGTATATCATTGCGATCATTAACATTATCGCCAACATGAGCATCATCAGCAGCAACATCATCGCCATCATCACTCATCATGACATTGCTCATCTTCAAAATGACTCATTATCATTACCGTTACCACCACCGTCATTATCATCGCCATCAAGAACACCGTCAACATCATCATCATCACAATTATCACTAACATCATCATCATCATCACAATTATCACTAACATCATCATCATCACAATTATCACTAACATCATCATCATCATCACAATTATCACTAACATCATCATCATCACTCCGAACATTGCCACAAGCTTCATCACCACCATCACCTTATCATCACTGCCACCGTCATCATCATCACTATCACCGCCACCATCAGCATTACTATTTTTATCAACACAGTTATCATTATCCTCTGCCCAGTATCTTATTGTCGGAATACTTGACGAGTTGAAAAGATCTCTGCCTTCCAGCCACATGATTCAAGATTCCTACACTGACTCATTTTTTAGTTAGCTTAACATCTCTTTCTTACAAGGTCTACAAAATGGTTAGCAGAGTCTGCTGGGAGCTACCTTATGATGAATCAGTATGCCTCCAAAAGGGTAAGACAGACTCTCATCTGCTTTAACAACACTACAGTTAAAAGACACATCATCTTACGCTATTAATGTAACCTTTCCTTAATCATCTAACCGAAATATGAAGAACAAAATAAACACATTTTGTAAAACTGATCTGTAACTTCAACATAAAAAAATAAGCTCGAACCTACTTTTACACGTGCTCTATAAAACAAAGTAAAAAGTGAAAACAAACTACGTTCTTGCTAAAAAAAACAACGATAAAATAAACTGAACACAGTACATAAATAATTATATCGTGCTCGTGAAAGTTGAAATGTTTATGCAGCTGTGCTAGAAAAGCCAAAAAATATATATACAGCAATTTCCTACCAAAGCGTGCGTGCTTTAACTGCAATCTCGTGGTGCCGCGTGTTTGTTCGAGAATGCAAATGGCGTGAGCTACGTGTCTTATCAAACAAACTGCACTCACCCTGCTCTATATGCATCATCTTGATGCACGTTTGAAGAGACTGGGGGCAAGGATCTGCGAGTTGGTGATAAGCGGTTGGTGAGACTCGCAGAAGGTGGAAGAGGAGGAGGAGCCTTGGAATGAGTCTGAGACTGAGGTCGGGCACCAGGCCCGCTCGGCCCTGGGTCTGTGCCGGTCGGTGTACTGTCGTGAGAGAGCGTAAGGAGAAAGATGCAGAGCTATAGAGGTTGTTTAGTTTGTTACGGAACAATTACTTTAGGTTATGATTGACTCATAGTTGTTTCATCTCGACTAATACTCTTTATACAGGATTCGTATGTATTCAGAATTTCAGATTTTTCTAAGGAAGGTCAAACTATTTCAGAAAACGTTTATTAAATAGTTTTACTTTTTTATTATTCATACTGAATGATTTAAATCAAAAAGCATCTCATTTGAATCTGGTATTCTTATCTCCAACTGATAAAACAAAAACGTTGATCACTTCCAACAAAGTTAGTAGAGTCGACTGGTTAGGAAACCTGATGACTTTTTTTGTTATATGTTCTTGCTCTCCTTTTCTCCATTGAAATATGACGTTGACCATGCACAAATAACAAAAGGATTTGAGATGTAAATGAGCAAACGGCCAATAGACTAATGATGCATCACACCTAGAACAAAAGATCCAAACCGTGACCGTGCACACAACATGAAACAAAGAAATATTGTAATCTTCTTTGTAGTTTGCTAAGTTTCCTAACCAGTCCACTCTAACAACTTTGGTACTACTAAGCAAGTGTGGGCCAGAATAACTGGTGTATATGACTTCTAATCTAGCCATTTGGCGCAAAGTCACAAGGCTGAATGACTACATTCATCCGTACTTGCATAACTCTTTCAATTTCCTTTTTTAAACCTAATCATGCAAACTATTCGTAAATTAAGTCACCCCGAATCTTACCAATGAATATATCCAGAAGCTGTTTCCTCCCGTTTTCGTAATATCGTCACGTTCTTCTGAGAAGCTTGGAAACTAAACATTTTGAAAAAGTCAAGTTAAATGAAAACGTAAAAAAACAATAAACAATTTTGTTTTACATAACACTTTTTCTTAAATAAATTAGTCGAGTTTTTAACACATGTACAACCTGAAAATCTAGCAGTCTATTATATTAGCTCCGATTCATGCACCAAGCACAAGAATTTAACGAAAATCACGATAGTAAAATAAGATCCTGGTTTCAATGTTTAAAGAATTATCAATTGGGCTTTGAGATAACTTTATAGCACAACGGCCAACGAAAAACCTAAATTGAATTGGGTTGGAGGGGATGAGGCACTTGTGGCCGGGGAAGGGGGTAAGGCAGTTGTGGGGAACGAAATGAGGCAGTTGTGGGGTGGGAATGACGCGGTTGTGGGGAGGTGATAAAGCAGTTGTAAGGGAGAGGCGAGGCTGCTGTGGGGGAGGGGATAAGGTGGTTGTGGGAGGAGGGGGTTCATCGTCTGCCAGTTTTCAGGATAGTTGCAACTTACACCCATCCTCCAGTGTTTTCCGATGAGGTGGTATTGTACCACGGAATCTGCTTCTTCATTTCTGTCACGTTGGCCGCCAACAGTGCCTGTTGCACAAAGGTTAGACTCAGTTAATCAAGTTTCGAAACTTATCAGCAAAAAAAAAAAAATTTGTAGGGAGGATAAAATGTTTGTAGGAGAGAAAGACAAGTTGAACCCCATTACCTTGGTGCGAAAGAACCAATGTTTTCTCTTTATTTTTGTGCGTTTAACTCTTTTTTTTCCATTACGTCTAGAAGTTTTCCCTCCCAGAATCCTTTACTTTTCAGTTTAGTTTTCATTCAGTTTCAGCTCTAGATTAAATAATAGACAGCTTTCTTGGCACCTATTGAGAAACTTTCATTCGTGGTCGATTTGTTAGAGATCTTATAGTTGAATAGTTTCTGATACTAACGGAGCTTTAATGCCCAGTATTTTTGTCGTTCACTGCTAAGCAGAATGTCTTATTTTCTTTCTAAAGTAAAAAGAAAGCAAACCTTTGTGTGGTCCGTTCGAAACGTTACACCCAGCAAATCAACCCATCAACAGTTTATAATTTGTTTTAACTACTTTACACTGTGCTTGTCATAAATAAAAAATATTCATTCTCTGAATATTTGCGAACCTGCAGCTTGCATATTCTAACAGGGAAAATGAGGGCATTTTATTATTAATTTTTCATTCATACCTCTTTCAGAACCTCTGCCGCTGCATGGTTACCAAGCACACGATACTTCACATGCAGACGGTTTACTATAAAAAAAACATATTAAAAATAACCGCCGATGAATAAGTGCGAGGCTGCGAGGTGGCAGCACTCAAAAGCCGCACGTGAACATGGGAAAGTGTTTGACGCCTTGGGTAACATAATAAAAGTTTCTATGAGGTACAGCAAAGAATTTTGCAAGTGTTTATGTTGAGTTAGCGAACTAACTATAGGACAAATTTTTAACAAGTCTTTTAAAATTTTTAGGCCTAAATGGCACAAAAAAAAAAAGAAATCATGATATCGTATACGGCCTACAAAAACATTTTAAACCTTGTACAGGAGGTACAAGAATATTCAACATTTAGATTTTGTGAAAATGTGAATTCAATTCCATACAAACAATTAACAAGTTTTGGATAAAATTCATGTACGAAATAATTAAAAAATTGAAACAGCAAATTTTTCACCTAAAAATTATATTTTTACTATGGCAGGTTAAACTGCTTCAGTAATAACATTTTAGAAGGAAAAATTAGTTATTCATCTCTCGAAAGGGAAGAAAATTGCATATGAGGGAAGTGGTCGTACAACTAGGGTCAAACCGTTTTTATTTACAAGGAATGTAAATAATCCGAAGAAAACCTCTCTTTAATCCTAAAAAGTTTAACAATATTTTACTGTTTCCGGTATTCGATAAAAAAGATTTTATGTGAAATACTTACTTTCTGTATACACTTTTTTTATGAGAATCCAGAGGTTCAGTCAGTGCACCCGCACAAAAATTCTTCTACATTTTTATTTTCATGGCTATGGACCTATTTTGAAACTATTATTTAAGAACATTTATAAATTATATAAGGTTCAAAACTAAAGCCGTTTTAAACAATCGCGAGGCTCGGCCTCGGGGAAAAAATACGATTTTTATAGTTTATAGAAATTAAATGTGTACATATCGTTTTAACGAAAAGCGTTACTTAGCCGCTTTTACGGATACGTCGAAAACTATACACATTATCAATTTACTTTGAAATACTTATTTTAGATCTTCTTGAAGTTAACAACGGAGAACTGATACCTACGCTCGGAAAAGATTCAGAAGTATCAAAGAATATTAATCTTAAATTCTGAAGACTCGATGGATCGTTAAGCAAGAACTGTTGTTTGCTACTCAAATTCTACCATGATAAAAAAGATCTTCCCGAAAGTCAAAACTTCAAGAATATACAAGAAATTTACCGTAATGATTAATTAAAAGTATTTTCATTTTGAGCGAGAGAAGCATAGTTTTTGGGAGACAGAAATTAATGAATTACGTGTATACAGTATACAAGAACTAGTTAAAAGACTTGTATTGTCATACACGCTTTTTTATAAGAACCAGTAAGTTTTGCCGAGGCTCATTGTTCTTAATTTTTTTCAGGGCTGCTTCAGCCCCGAAAATAAAAAAAATTTAATTTGTTCTTATTTCTGTGAGCGGTTTGAAATTTTTTTTTTTGATATTCATTCTTGTACAGTATTGTTGAAACATACTTATGCAACAGTTGAAACTGACCGTACCCGCCAGGAACTTTTAATATTCTATGTCCATGAATGCGTGTATCATTTGGGACAATAGTAGATATAATAATAAACGGAAGCGGTGCTTCTGTGTTTTTACTGTGCACATTGCAAACGTAAATTACAAGATTCAGTAAAGTTTCAACTAGAAACACTTTCACTTTTTTTCAGCCTCAGCCTGAGCTTGTTCTTAAATTTTGTTCTTAATTTTCGGCCAATCTGAGCCTCATTGTTCTTATAAAGTTCTTATAAAAAACAATTGTGTAATTCAATTTGATAATACAAATGAACGCACAAATTTCTGTAGCGGCCCCAGCTTATAGAATGAACTTCCAGTTCTCCAGCCGAATGTTTAAAATCTTTAGCCTAGCTGAAAATTATATATATATATATATATATATATGTATAAATAGATTGTCTGAATATTTTATATGTATTAGGACGAACATTTAATGAGCAGCATATAAATTCTTGATAGAACTCATGAGAAGGAAGTGGGAAGCTGTACTGATTTGCCTCGGGAACTCTATGATCATCTGTCGTAACCCAATGGCCTTGCTCGCCACATATGAGTTCCCATGCCTCAGTGGAAAAGTATCCTTATTGTATATGTAATGCTAAACCCGTTTCCGAGCCCACTAGCTCTTTGGAGCAGGCGCTCATCTCCGGTTTTGATTGTGTTGAGCGAATAAGAGTAATTTACTCATCCTGGATTGAACACTAATCATTGCTGGTTAGCTCCCATGATCTTGGAGGGATGGAAACCTCAGTTAGCTTTGGAGGGGAAAAAATCACACAAAGATTTAGGTATCGGGAGAGCCGGGAATCGAGCCCGGGATTGCCACGGTTATGCTCTGATAACCACATACAAATCCTTTTGGAATTGGCTTGGTTCCTAACGTTAAGAACCAAGGCATTTTAGAAGGATTTGTATGGAGTCATTAGAGCATAACTGTAGTAATATCTCGCTGACAATTTGCACCAACATGCTTATTTTTGGCAAGGATACATTTTTAGCCTTTAATTTAAGTTGCAAATTTTATTTTAAGTGACGTCACACTTTACCACACTATTTACTATTTATATATTTCCTCCCAGTCATTGCCCAAACTAGAGAATTATCCTCCTGTTATTAAGCCGACCTAAACACGTTTACTGAGGAAGATTATATTTACACCACAACATGTGACATTTTTTTTTCAAGATACAAACATATATATTTGGGACAGTTCACAAGTCTATAACAACGTAACAAAATGACCTCTCTCTCGAAAAGTCTTTCCACTTCAAAGCGTCCGCCCATATTTGCTCAGTCGTGGGTTCAAATTCTGCCATGGGCTTAGAATTTTTTTTTAAATATCATTTGCTGTAAAGAAATAAAAGAGGCTTAAGTATTCATATGAGGTCTCCTTACCTAGCTATGCTTAGCTAAATCTTTTACAAGCCAGATGGCTCATAGAGCCGGCGCTTATCTCCAGTTTGTATAGTGTTAAGCTGATGAGAGTCTTTGATTCCCCTCGATGGGACACGAATCCATCGTTAGAGGCTCCCAGAAAATGCTGCTACTCATTTATACCTACACTGGAAGGATGGAAAGTTGAGTTAGCTTCGGCGGAAAAAAAGGTCATTTAAATATTAAAATCTCGGGAAAGCTGGGATCGAACTGGGAACCTTGTAGTCGCAAGGCAGAGATCTTACTAACTGCGCTAACCATGCCCGCCCACCTAGATTAAATAGCGTACAACTAATTCATGTCAAGTCATGAGCTCTATTCTCTCTGTAGCTTAGTTTCTTGTCTCTGAATATTAATTCAAGTAAGTATGTTGGTAGAGGCAGATGTCCGGCATCTAAAATTTCACGATCCTACCCTTGTTCGTCAAATTTCCCTACTTACCTCTCCAAAACATTTTTGACTCGATTTTCTTTCTACAACCCTTTCAATTTTTTTTACACTAATGGTGAAAATATATAAGTCAGTGCAAAGACTATTATGCCTGTATCTTTCAAATGTACAACGGAAAAGTGTTGTTCAACTTTTGGAAACTCAAAGGCTTCTCTTCAGTTTATTCAAATTTATGTATTCTTTTTTGGTAGACATGCTTCTTTAAACATTCCACATCTTAGCCCGTTAAGAGAAACATTGAGATGCATAATTTAAAATTATAGCAAACTAGATATTTACTCTTTTAATCCACGATTTCGTTTATCTACAGGCCGCGTTTCTTTCTCTGAACCAAACCTCCAGAACGTCCCGAAGGATTTTGAAATTGAACTTCCGACCGTGATCTCTGAGAGTCCTCCCTTGGAGACTGAACTCGAATTAACAAGTGGTCGAGGACGCAGAAAGGGACGACGATCTGGGCTTACTTCAGTCAAGCCGCGAGCACCTTCAACTAAGACAGCAAATCCGGGACAATCATTTTCTGTGAGCATGCGCAATGCTTTTGTTCCTTTTGAACAAGGCGTGCTGTTAGCCGCAGACTACTCTCAGCTCGAACTGCGGCTCATAGCTCATTTGGCAGAGGATGGACGACTTCAGAATGTTCTTAACTCTGGTGGCGACGTGTTCAAGATGATTGCCGGCGAGATGGCATGTGCACCAATTGACAGTGTTACTGACCAGCAAAGACAGCGGGCGAAACAAATATGTTATGGTATGATCTATGGTATTGGAGCGAAAGCTTTGGGTGAACAACTAGACATCAGCGAAGATGATGCTGCAGTCTTTATGGAAACGTTTAAATCTAAATACAGAGGAGTGAAAGCATATCTTAAAAGTACTCTGGAGTTCTGCAAGAAGCATGGGTACGTAAAGACATTGATGGGACGTAAGCGATATCTACCCTCTATTCACTCGACCAATTCACATGCGCGAAGCCAAGCTGAGCGACAAGCCGTGAACACAACGGTACAAGGGTCAGCAGCTGACCTAGTGAAAATAGCTATGATCAATATTGAAAAAAGACTTGGCGAAGTTTTCCCTTCCTGTTCACTGCCCCATCGTAACAAACGTAAAATAACCGAAACTCCGTCCAAACGACAACAAAGCCGTCTGAAGGGAAACAAAAACACACCCAGGGGTGGTTACTTCGTCCTTCAATTGCATGATGAACTGATCTACGAGGTGGCGAAAACTGATTTGAAACAAGTGGCAGAGATTGTTCGTCATGAAATGGAGACAGCAGTAAAGCTTTCTGTTTTTTTCCCAGTCAAACTGAAAGTCGGGTCCTCCTGGGGCAATTTAAGTCCATTTGAATAAGATTAGTGGGGAATATGACTTATTGAGCCGTGATTGGCAGCAAATATAATGCGTTCGAAATGTAATTATTGAGGAATATGACGTGTCGATCCGTGATTCGCTGTAAATATATATCCATTTGAGCTGTGATTGACAAAGATTTAATTTGAGCTGCGATTGGAGTGTTGAATGAGTCCATTCAAAGTTTGATTTATTGGATCTTGGAAAAGATACCTAAGGTATGATAATTATAACAAGCTACCTGCTTTCAGTTTCTTTCAACAACCCCATCAATTTTCCGCTATACTATCGTTAAAAATAAGTCAGTGCAAAGACCTATTATGCCTGTACTTACGGAATGGTTTTAATAACTATTGTTTAGTCATTTTGGAAACCCAAAATAATTGCTCCTCTTCTGTTTATTCAAATTTCTGTATCCTCTTTTGGTAGACATGTATGCTTCTTTAAACATCCCACATTTTAACCCCTGAAGGGAAACATTGAGGTGTATAGTTTCAAAATTAAATTAAACAGCGTTTAAGAAAAAACATCCCCTAAAGCCAATAAGGTGGAGTGCCGGAAAAAGATTGGAATAATCTCGAGAACAAACGAGGAACTTGGTCATGTGTGCATGTAGTGCTTTACAGAGTAAAACTACTATACCAATAGATTCAAACAAAAATAGTTTAGTTTTTAGCATTCAGTTCTCCTTTAATTTATATTTATTTGCGACTTAACTTACTTTGTGTCAAGGACAAAATCGAGAACAATGCCAATCAATGATTTTATATAACTATGTCACAAAACTCAATTTTTAGTGTGTAAATATAGATTAAATAAAAAATGACAAATATTTTATTTAAGTATAAATTATATTCGAAAGCTTTGTAACAATTTTTGATGTCTTACGACAAAACATAAATAAAATTTGTGGTTCGAAAGATGGAATTGAACACAAAACTGAATCGAAATAATCAACCATCACAAGATAGAAATCTTTGTTCAAATAATAACTGTACAAATAAACATCGTTCAATTTTTGCGGCTACTGCGTCAATTAGACGGTAGCCACTTTGTTATCGCCAAGGTAAGTGAGAGTGTTACACCACAACAGGAAGCCTAGGTAAGTCACCAAATACCACAGGAAGCCCGTAAAACTTCGATACATTGTTCGGAATCAATCAACAGTCGGCCGATAAACTTCCCAACATTCTAAACTAGATTCAAACGGTTTTTTTAACTATCTATGAACTATAAATGTCTACGCATTCCAAGTCTACTTGCAATAGCCACAATTACAAGCGCTTAAAAAGTGCCTTTTATTAATTTAGCCGATGTCAGGATCCATTCGCCGGATGTATATATAGGATAAATAAGACCAATCTTTTTGTGATAGGAAAATATTGATATGATGGTGTACGCCCGGAACGACAAGGAACTCTGCAATGGACCCTTTTCACGCTTAGCTTGACACAGCGAAATGTTTGATTTATTGGAAAAAAGAATTCACTATCAAATTTGTCACATCTAAATTAGTAAAACTGCCAATTTTTAATGTGTTAGCCCCTAAATTAGTAAAGAAATTAACTTTCAAATCTAGGCAATTTTACAAAGAAATGTATGGTGGGAGGGCATTACATTCCCTTCGAGCCTCGTGATCATGCTAAACACAAATTTTCTTGCAAAAATGTTTAGCTTAGAATATTCACATCTTCGCCAATTTTTGGCCAATCTCGTCGAAACTTTGCATTTTTACTATTACTGTGACAAATTTGATGATGAATTTCGATTTTTGAAAAAAGGAATATTCATCAATGTCACGCTGGCGTGAAAAGGGTCTATTTGACCACCAGGTTGTGTTCGTTGAAATAGTTTCCACTTGCAAAAAGGGATCGAATGTAGCACAGCATATTTGGAATAATGACCAAAGGATTTATATCAACCAAGCTAAAGTTATTGATAAGGGAAATTTCAGAGAAAGAAAAACTCTTTGAGTGTTGGCATACCTATGCAACAGAAAATGTAGACAATAACTCCAAACCGCTTCCAAAACAAGGCACTATTCTTTTAAGTAAATAGTTTTGCTGACATTTCTTATATTAGTGTAGAATTTTAGCCTTTTGTTTTGCATTTTTGTTTTAATATTTAATGTATTCTCATTTTAGATTTTAAATTCTTTCTTAGTTTTTGATTCTTATTTCACACCTTTTAACTTTTTATACTTGTAGTCCCTGTAGGCATTTTTTACTAGCCAAAGGTTGTAGTAGACAGCCGAAAACTTGCGTTTTTAAAAGATTTTTAGCCAGAGAACGATTTTTACATTTATGATTTTATGTCTGGCTGCAACGCCTCAATTTTTAATTGCAAAGCAGGATTTGCCAAAAAAACAGGGTGTGGCTCCAACTAAATGAAGCGCGGCTGATCAGGCTGGCTTGCTAAGTTTGCCGAGACCCTGGCCTGCCTACAAAGCACGCGAATTTCGGTCGTTGCAATTATATGCTGGAAAGCAGGCCATTCCGGTTTTTGGAGATCCCAGCAAGACACAGTCCACGACGTGGAATCTTGGTTAAAAGCTACCTCAATCCTTCGAGTCTAGTGGTTCATTGGAGCCAGCAGAGCTTATTTCCGGTTTCTGTGCTGTGAAGCGAATAAGAGTCTTTGACTCCCCCTGGACGGGACACTAGTCCAGGGCGGCGAGGCGGAGAAGTTGATAAAATCAGTCTGCCTTCTAGCAACAAGGTCCCGGGTTCGCTGGATACCCGGCTCTGGCTTTGTGACTTTCTTTTTTTTCAGCTAAAAACTAGGCTGTCCATCCTTTCGAGGTCAAGAAATGAATATACCAGCAGCTAATGGGAGCTAACCTGTGATCAGATCTCAATTGAACGGGATGAACTGATTTGCAATATAATGGCGTCAACCAGACTGGTTTTGAAATTTCTCTTCTATATTTCGCGGCCTGGGTTACTGGTTGTATCATATTTAAACACTACAGTCGAACCTCGATTATCCAGACTATTCAATTATCCGGACTTTGTTCTTTGGTTCCGTTTTTTCATGAATATTAATTAATTATCATCTTGAAAACTCGAAGTTGCAAATAGACCGATTAAATTCTTTTAAAAGACTGTTGAAACAGCATATCATCTTTGTTCGGAAATGCGACAAGACAGTTTTTGAAGCAAACAAATAAATATGCTTGAACATTTTAGAGCGTTTTAAATATCTAAACAAAAAGTATGTATTTGTAAATACATAAAGACTGTGTAAATTTCGTGATTAGAATTTTTGTTGTTGTTGTTGTTTTTTTTTTGTTTTTTTGTTTTTTTTGCTGTTTGCACGTTTATATATCTTTTATTTACATTTGTATCTCATTAATATTGATCTTTTCGATTATCTGGACTCTCGATTACTCGATTATTCGGACTATTTACCGAGGTCACGATGACTGCATATAATCGAGGTTTGCTGCTTTGTTAGGCTTTCTTCAAACTGAGCCATTTTAATCTTTGAATTAGTGACCCCATTAGTCTCACAGTCCTCGCTCGGAGAAGTTAACAATACAACTGGGGTTGAAAAGTTTACTATGAAACAATACTATTCAAGCTGTAGAAGCAAAGAAGAACTCAGTAAAGCCACTGGAAAAAATTTCCGGGTCGAGCCTCAAAGAACTCGAATGAGCGGTCTCCAAAACATTTTACACATGCCCAAAAGTTTCGAGCGAAGATTTTTCTTCCTGGCCGGACCAACACTCAGGGTCTTAAAATAATTGAGGAGAAGGTGCTGCCTTTGCTCTAACATCTGCAAATG